>JAOVVB010234054.1:0-10019 GCA_028570985.1 Heterobranchus longifilis | reverse complement strand
TATATATATTTTCCATACAAGTGCCATAATGTGTCTGTATGTTAAAAGGTTCGACGTTCGGACCTTTGCTGGGAGGAAACTTTACTAACTGGACCTCTTTGAATTGTAGTTGAATACGCCTGCTGTACGATATGTGGATATGACCTCGATCATTTTTGCTGACTTCGATATGTCGATAATGTAATTACTGTGACAGGCCTACACACAGGTTGGATGGTTTGCTGTCCTTTAGCAGGTGCTCTTTAATGACAGACAGCCGCACACAACACACACACACTGCACACGACAGCTGCTTGTCGTCGTTCCCTCTCTGACCGCTCTTGAGACAGAAATTCGTTCTGCTGCGCTGAGGACTGAACTGACGTAGAGCCAAAGAAAAGCTTTGTTAAACCGGCTGACCCCGTATTGCCTCATTGAGAGAACAGGCTTCATTAGGAAAGACAAACACACGTGGACCTCAGGTTTCTGTTTTGGTTGCAGTGCCGAGGAAGAGGCCAAGAATGCGACTGGAGCTTCGGTGTGTGGGAACGGGAATCAGCTGTTTATCTCAGTGTTTGGGGAAAGGCTTAATATCTGTTTGTATGGAGAATTAGAGGAATTACATGCGTTTGTTGGTACGTACGTTCTCCTGGAAGACAAAGCAGGACAGCAGGGCGGTGGCTTGTTCGACCGTCAGATCGTTGAAGAGTCCGTTGAACACCATCTCCGTCAGCAGGAGCTCGTCGGCACTGGAAAGATTATTAGATGACATTTTATTATTTTATCAAAATGATCTGATACCTCTCTTCCATGTTCTATTAAAACAGTTTAAGTAACGATGCAGGAATGTGTTGTGGGTGTTGGGAGTCACGAAATCTGTCCAGCAGATCCTGTAGAACTAGTTGTTTCTTGAAATCTCCATTAAAAGTCTTTAGTTCTGTTTTAACAGGAGGCTAGATGTCTTCTCTGTTCTGTTTGGGCCACAAACTGAGACTTTTTTTAATTAGCTTATCCACGTAGCAGTTTCACATTCAGACTGGCTGTCGGACAGAAGCAGTACATTGAGTCATAAACAATTTCAGACTACTGCTTTACGACTGAATAACCTCCACATTCACACAGACCACCTTCATCTGTTGGACGGGGCGACTGCTGATCCTGTTAAACTCACAGATATATAAATAAATATATAATAATAATAATAATAATATATATGTATAAAATAAGTGCCTTAAAGATGCAGACTCCCCTGGCTTCACAGTCTGGTTGTATAGAAGTCAATGGGAAAATGACCCTACTTCTCACTTGATTTAAACATTTTTCTAATGAGTTTATGGTCTCAATCGCTAGTTTCAAGTCTTCTTCAATACAGCATGATGTTAATTTAGTAAATTATGGTCCCATTTAGAGTTTCAAACAGACGATAAAGCAGGGGATGTTCTGAGGGCGTAGCTGCCTTGTGATTGAAAAGTCGCTACCACGACTGATAAGTCTGAGGACTTTGACCCTTTCGCAGTGCATTTTCACTTCATTTTGGTTGCCTAAAAATGTCTGTTAATTTTTCCGGGAAGTACATTTTTGTTTTCAAGCCTGTTCTTTGTGAGCCAAAATTAACACCCCAATCAGTATCACAGTTATCGTGAATTACAGATGCACCTTACTAACCAAGCAAGCTAGTGCGAGCGTTAGCTGATAACTTGGCTCTGCCCTCTTGCCCAAATATGGTCATTTCTGGCTAAACAAGAAAGCGACGGGCGAAATGGCAAACTCGAGGCTTCAGAACGACAGTCTGCATACCTGCTAATTTCACAGGCGACCCGTCCTTTCATCTCGATGACGTCAGACGGACTGGCGAAGCCGAGGCGTCGCAGAACTCTCTTCCTGCACTTCAGCTTGTCCATCTGCAGGACGGTCCGAGCTTTCTTCAGCTCTCGCTTGGCCGTCCGAACGTCTGCTGCGATCTAAAACACATGAACACACACGGTTAAAAACGTTTACGCAATGTTAGCTTGGAGAAGTTATTTCGGGGTTTCTAAAAAAAAAAAAAAACACTTTATAATGATTAAAAACAGTGATACTACCAGCTGTTTTGAGCATGAGATAATTTGAAACACTACATTAACTTTGATAGTGAAGGAGTATTTGAGTTATCTGCCAACAGATGTCCACCTGCTTATCTGTCCTCAGTGATGTCCATTATCCACTTTAACCTTTACCCCTCAAGATTACAACACTCAGAGCCAAAGAAGCAACACATGCCCAAAGACATTTCTTCAGCATTCAGAGGAATTACAGCCTCATTTCTCCGAACTGGTGGCTGCATGAAAACTTTCACACATGCACACGGAAGCTGGAAAGTTTAGACTTTCTGATGCTTGTGCTCCCAAACACCACAAAAAACAAGCATCAAAATGAATACTGTTCTAGCTTCAGTCATGGTGTCAAATGAGGTTCAACTTTAACAGCCATGATGAGGTGAGGTGAGGTGTGTGTGAGGTGTGTGTGAGGTGTGACAAGCTGAGACTTGCTAACAAATAATCTACATGTGGTATCAGTACTGTAAAAGGCCAAAGCGGAGGTCGGCTGCAGAAATGAGATTGAGGATTAGCTGCAGAGAAATGCCAAGGTTAATCTCTTAGTCTGCCAGTTAAACAAAGTAATCCAGTTTAAACTGCACGGTATACCCTATCATTTCACAACACACAAAACACCACGGAGCCATGTAAATGTATACAAATTGTCAAACATGGCATGACTTGCTTTTTCCTCCCCACACTGGTGAAAACAACCTGGATGTTTTGCATGTATCATACTCTTACTGCGCTAAATTATAAAACAGGACATCATAATATCTTCGTATGTGGATCAGGTGTAGAATTTTATTTTGAAAAAAAGTACACGTTAACACTTCTGCCATTATATTGCCTATTTTTTTCCTACACTTCCTAAAGTGTTGGCACTATATTATTATGGGACTGTGTGTTCTAATGTTGAATTCATACACTTTCCTGTAAGGGAGGAACGTTCTGTGTTTTAACAACAGTTTTATTTTACAAACTGTTCGTGTTATGGTACATATTTTCTTTCCTCCATTTGCTTTTGGAGTTTTAAGTCGTGCTAGCAGCATGACTCAATGGATGGTGATTCTATCTGTCGGTCGGTGCACCACTTTGGTCCAGACTGAAATATCTCAACAACTATTTAAGGAATTGACATGAAATTATATGAAGACATTCGTGGTGCCCAGAGGATAAAACCCACTGACTTTAGTGATCCCCTGAGGTTGACATTTGGAACAGAAATTCAGTCTTGTTGCTAACTAGGTGCTGTCGAGTTACTTTAAACAAGCGAGAACTGAATGGATTGCATTTGACTTCATTTTTTATGAATAAATCTGATAAGTAGAAGACAATTGTGTCGAGACGTGTGTGTAGGGCTGCTGTTAAGCTTGCACTTCTAGAGTGCACTGTTGAGTCCATACTGGCGAGCGTATAGCATTTAGTGACTTTGTTACACAAGCACACAGAACATTTATGCCAGAAAGACACTGAATGTTT
Organism: Heterobranchus longifilis; assembly: GCA_028570985.1. Lineage (NCBI taxonomy): Eukaryota > Metazoa > Chordata > Actinopteri > Siluriformes > Clariidae > Heterobranchus > Heterobranchus longifilis. The sequence goes on along the minus strand of JAOVVB010234054.1, from coordinate 6,483 downwards.
TGTTTTTCTCTACAGTTGCAGGTATGAGGGTTTAGAAAGAATCTATGTGAATGCTTTGAGGTTTGCTGTTATTTGACCTATAACTGAGGGTGAGGCCCTGCAGGACTTTCTTTTCTTCCTGCGTTTGTCTGTATACGTACATATGGCCACAGCCGACCTGTCTGGCAGGAAAAGACAATGGAAGGTCATGGATTGTAATCTAACAAAAAGGTAGCCAATGTAGATAAAAATGAAAGATAAAAGTAATTCATATCTCAATAGGAACAAAACTCAAGTGTGTTAACTGCTGTCACATGGTTTCAGTCAGGTTTGACATTTATCAGGCTTTTATACGGCTGACTTTTAACTCTCCTTCAAAGTGAAAAACACAGTTTCTCACCAGAGCTTTCTTCTCACAGAGGGAATACGCAGATTCCAAGTTGGGGTCGCTGTGCAGGGGGTGGGAGTACATGCGGTGCTCAAAGGCCTCCACTTTCTGAATAACTTTCTTCAGTGCGGGGTCTTTAATGCCCATGTCATCCACGGGGTCGAGCAGGGGAACGCCATCTGGAAACCGTTTCTGCACCTCCTGCACACAAAATGTTTGGAGGCAAAGAGACAGCAACAATTTACATACTGATTTCTGTTGAGTTCTACCAGTTTCTTTATCCTGGTGGCATGTTGTACCTGTATAGACTTGAGCATGAGCTGTCTGTTGTCAAAGGGTCTCAGGTCTTTGGGGATGTAAAGGCGAACTGAGCTGATGGAGGTCAGGAGATGGAGCATCACTGGGACCACCTGGACAAAACACAAAACAAGATAGTTATACTCACCCTGAATACAGAGACATGTAGTCATATGTGTGTATGTAATGTGCAATTAACCCTCTGAACCCCAAACAGTTTCAGGCCTGGTTTTTCTCTGCAGTAATATAAAGTCCTGCACCTCTATGGAAACGGCACAATCATGGCTAGAAGTCGGGAGGACTAAAAATGTCTTTTGTGCAGCATAACACACTTATAATGCCATACATCATAAAATAAAATAAAATATAAAAAGTTTAATTTCTTTGATAATTTATTTAAAAATAATTATAATAAAATTGAATCTATATGTACAACATTTTTCCAAGTGCCCACCACTGTTGCCAATAATGGGAAAAAACAGGGGCTCCACATTAAGGCAGCTTAATAAATAGTTTTTTAAATCGTCATCACAATATCAACTTGCGCAATAAACACATCGCAAAAGACTGCGACATATCGTGAAAGAGATTTTTTGAGTTAGTTGAGAGTATCGGTAGAAAACTGCTCTTTAAAATGTAACTGTCATTTTTTCTTTTAATTGGTGCCTTTTGTGTTCAGTTCAATGTTCAAATTGTTCAATGAAATGTCAGAAATAACTTCCTTTCAGTTTTTTTATAATTCAACAAGCAATTTGTTGTATTTTAGCAGAATACTGAAAGCAGAACTGATATGAATGTTTATTTATTACAAGTAATATCGTTATCGCAATATTCAACAACGTTATCACACATTTCCCTCACATCGTGCAGCTCTACTCCACATGCTATACATATTGAACTATTTACACATTTACGACCTCCGCTTACCTCTCTTGTCCTTTGCTCTGTGTAAACAGCCTGCAGTTCACAGAATTTTGTTCATGTGACTGTTTGTCTCCGCTGAGTCATTCATGGCTTCCCATTGCGCCGAGGAGCGCAGAGTTTAATGTTTTTATAGGATCTGCTTTGTGCAAACGGTTTATTTTTGGTGAAATTTTAAATGAGACATGTAGAATAAAGTGATTTTGAGGAGATATCCTTATTTTAAGCTTAGATTTGGTTACTTTTACTGACGGAAGTGTTTGTCACACATGACTCGTTCAAGGGCCGTTGTAAATTTGAGAATCCAACGATAATTTTGACAGTTTCTGGCTACATGGTGTAATTTTGGTGATTTTTCAAACCTGCCGGCGGGCTGTGGGTTAAGTGTGTTTTTGTGTGTTTGTTGCACCCACCTGCATCTCTCCCGTCTCCCCGGGAGCCGCAGGTTTAGCAGCCTCAGTCGCAGCATCTTTTACACTCTCCTTACTGCAGTGGACCAAAACCTCCACCACGTACAGCGGCTCTGAGTCTGTACTGGCCTAAATGGGGAAATGCACATTAGTCACAGTCACATGTAAATGGACTCACATACGTGTGACACCGTGACACCAACTTACCTTCACGTTAGACTTCTTGCAAAAGTTTACAACAACCCCCCAGCCGAAGTCAGCGTCTTCATTTTTTACCTGTATGATCAAAACAAAGTTAAATGACCTGCTGAAATCAGTAATTATTGCCGTGTTGTCAGACTGTGAGTGTGTGAAGCTCTACCTTGACAAGTCGTCCGGGCTGCAAGAAGGGCAAACAGTATTTGGGTTTGTGGATGAACTCTTGTATCTCTTTACCCAGTTTGGCCAGCTGCTGTCTGATTTTAAAGTACGTGACTGCACCCTCTTCATTGGGGATCTCAATGCAGTGGTACTGCTCCTCATACTTCTTAATTTCTGCACAGAAAAATAAGCAATATGATTAAAGTTCAAACTAGAACTAGAAAATGACTCATACCAGACACCTAAAAATAATAATAATAACTGTTTGTTTTAGTCTTAAGCACATCTCATCAAACAGAAATGTTTTCCATTTGTAAATGTTAAAATAAATAAATATGAACAGCCTCTGGGAAGTAAAGTTGGGTTGATTTCAGGTCAGGACCCTGTTTCAGAAAGCAGGTTTAACAAACTCTGACCCTGAGCTCGAGTTGACGAATCCTGAGATGGGAAACTGAGTTTTCGGTTTCAGAACAGCTGATCAGCATTAGTTCAACTCTGTGGAAGACTTATGTTGTGTTCAGACCAGACACGAATAAAATAATCTACTTGTGAGTTTGGACACTGGAATCTTCTGTTTTGACGCGTATCATTCACGCAATTACTCTGCGGAAGTTCCGATTTTTCAACTCACGCAAATTCGCGTCATATCGCTGTGTCATTCGCAATCGCCCGACCGGAACTCGCATCTAATCGCATCTTTACATTGACTTTATATATAATTAATTTGCACAAATTAATTTATTCATGTCCGGTGTGTACACGACATTAGGTGCATGTATTTGATGGGGGGGGGTTTGGAGGTGCTTTTTCAATGTGTTTTCCAATTAATTTCACATCATTTTGGTCCATAATTATTATTGTTATGATGAGCACTCATTCTAAATATGTAACTCCCCAAAGCAAATATGGCCGAATAGTTGTCTTTCAGAAATGCGATTGTGTATATGCCTGAGTCACGATCTTTTAACGATTAATCGTGCAGCTGAAATGTGAATGGGACCCGACCGGAGCCGTAGTAAATATAGAATGCGTACTCTCCACAACACCAGGCAAAGCTCTGTAGTGTTGGAACTGGTAGAAAGACTTCTCCAGCATGTACTCTGGGTTGATCTCCTCCACACGCAGCAGGTTGAGCACCATGTTGTAGGTCAGGTGGAAGGCGCTGTTCAAAGGGTCCGCTGAGCCCTGCACAGTGAAAAACAGACAGAATACAAATGATTTCATTACATCAACATACAGCTCGGGCTGAACAATTAATCAACATTTTATTGAAATCGCAATTTGGCTTACTGTGATTTTCAAATCGCAGGAGGTTCAATATTTGTTAAAGGCGAACTGTGTGTGAAAATACTATTCTGAATGAAGTATTGTGGTTCTGCAGAGACATCCTGGACTACAAATCGTATTCTACAGACTTAAGAAAAAAAACATTTCACCTGTGGGAAAAAAAATACGTTTTTCACCTGATTTCACAGATGAAAAGAAAAGTAGAAAAATGAGACAGAAAAGAAACATTAACTTGTTACCACAGATGAAAAAAATGTAGAAAAAATGACCCCCCCCCCAAAAAACAAACAAACAAAAAAAACAACTTGTTTTCACAGATTAAAAAAAAAAAGAGAGAAAAAAAAGACCCTGGGGAAAAAAGAAATTTCACCTGTTGTCACAGATGGAAAAAAAGTGGAGAAATGATCTTGGCAAAAACACACACAGACAAAATATTCTTGCTTGCCTCTCAGAGCCTCCACAGAAATGAGAGAAAAAAAATCCTTCTAATATCACGAATCATATCGCAATTGCAATATCAGTCAAAATAATCGCAATTAGATATTTTTTCAAAATCGTTCACCTTATATACAGCTGTGATTATGTGTTTTGATAATGATAGCGTTTTACTGAAAGTGCCAGGAAGGTATGACTTCTAAATAAATGCAGGCTGAAGTCACTTTCCCCAAATTAAACACTGAGAGAGATTTCGCAATCACAACCTCACACAGATATGAACCACAGCTTTCTCCAAGATAAGCTGGGAGTTAAGCACCGTGACAGAGCCAACAAACAGATTTACATTAACACAACCGATTTCAAAAGCTCTGCGGCTACATATTTATAGCCGCAATAAATTTGTCAAATCAAAGACAAATGACTGAGATACTCTGGCTTCCCTGCGACTGTGTCTTGTCGACTTTTTGACGGAGTACCAAATGGCCCGACGATCCGCAGAGAGAGCGACTTAAGAGTCACTTCTGACAGTTACCATTCAATCGTTCGCACAAACTGTCAGCAAGACAGCAGGGAAATGTGTTTCATTGATGGGATCGTTGGACTGCTCTTGTAACAGAAGAATGTGTAGACAGCACTGAGGAGGTTTGCAAACAAGTGATTGATGACTAGCAGTTGCATTCAGAAAAATAAACTAAACTTGTACGTTAAAAAAGCAGCACTGTCGCTGTAACGGTACCTTGAGCAGCTGTTTGCCCACAGCTGGACTCATCTTCTCGTCCACCATGAAAATAACAATTCCCCTGTCGTCCATTCCTCTCCTGCCGGCTCGCCCAGACATCTGGATGTATTCACCTGATGTAATCTAGACCACATGAAAACACACAAGACATTCAGAAGAAAATAATTCATTAGTGAATGCTTCTCTGTACCAGTAATATAATGTATATTTGCTGATCTGACAAAGACTGGAAAAGAGGTTAAAAACATATAAAGGCACAGAGAGGAACATTGTGATGCACTAATGTGTATTTGAATGAGAATATAACCAAATGCCTTAGAAAATCAACGAGTTATTTCTACAATTAGAGCCAAGTATCTGCATTTGTTACTTATAAATCTAGATGATGACACTACCTCGTGAGGAATTAATTAGATACTTTATTAGGAAGGAAGAGACTGAAGCAGATTTCCACAAGCCTCTGGGGACTATACTCTGCGTCGCACATGGTTCTAATTAAACTCCACATATCTACCGGTCTTTGAGCAATAAAAATGCGGGAAAAAAAAGAAAAGATAAGACTATTTTTGTGTTGAAATGATCTAATGCCATGGGATCAGCTCTTGATTTGAAACACAGTGTGTTTCAGGAATGAGGATCGTGTGGTTTGAAATGTGTGAGTGCCTGCGTGGAGCTTTGGCACCATCAGAGGCACCAGATGTTCCTGATGAACCTCTTGGAGGGCAGTTTCCTTCTTTCTCTCTCACATGATTCTCTTCAAGCCTCTGTGTATGTGAGCTGGAAATCCGTGTGTATGAAGTGAAGATGAAGGGTGCTGCTAAGTGACGGCACACACACACACACACACACATACGCACACACACAGCCCCCAGCTCTTATAAACAATACGTGGCTGTTTATGTGGCGGTGCAATCTGCAAAACTTGTAGACCTTATAAAGGCCTTAGAGCAACACACTGTGTGAGAACTACACACTGCACACAGGGCAGAGCTGTTGTTTTAAAGAGATAGCACAGTGTATGGGGAGTTTCACTATCTTATTGGCCACTCACTGAAGGTACAGTAACAGAGAGATTAGCCTCGCAGCTCCCCTCAGAAGGCAGAGAAACTTCTCCAAAGATGGAGTTTCCTAGTTTACATAAACTACACTTTACGGGCTCATCTTCCTGCTTATGTGTGCCCACAACCACAGCTATGGAAACTGCAGTTCACAACATAATGTACGTGTTAGGATGTTGCCTGTAACGTAGGATGGCCAAAATCTTCTATCCCGATATAGGTCATTTCCATATAATTTCTATGTTTTCTGTCAATTCAATAAATAAACAGTCTATAAATAACCACATGCTAAAACCTATTTTTGTGTACTCCTGTGTGAATTAAAAGCTTGATAAATGACAAGTATTTTCTCATTTTATGAAGAACTTTCGTGCAAAATGAACATTACAATCTGAAGTGAAATAAATATTATAATAAATATTTCCCGCTGTACACTGAACTGAGCAGTAATATAAAGTGTGATGTAAAAACAAAGCCACAAAATATTTCACATCAGATTTTCTGAGAAAGTTTAGTTAATAGATGCTGTTATTATCAATGTAAAATATCACGATATCTCGATATGATTTCATCACGATACGATTCCATTGAAAGACGATAATTTAT
>JAOVVB010234053.1:0-10019 GCA_028570985.1 Heterobranchus longifilis | reverse complement strand
AGGTCATAAAAACACAATCATTCTTATTTTGATGGGATTATATACTAATTAAAAAATACTAACGAATATTATATTCAATTTTACCAACTCAGGCAGCTAAATACTACACACTGGACCTTTAAATGAATAATTAAAAAAAAACATTTTAAAATAAATAATACATTGTAAGCGTAGACTGTGTTGGAACAAACAGCTATCTTGCCTCAGAAAGTTCCAAAGAAATGACATAAAATAAAATAATTAATGGTAAGTCAAAATGATGAGATACTACAGCCTCTTTATGACCGCAGGAACTTTCTGCGGGGACTAGGAACCTTTTGAGGAACTCATTGCATTTCAACCGCAGGGACCAGCATCTAAATAAATAAAATTAATTTCAACCCCCCCAAAAAAAATCACAATATAGCATGATTTCTGGTCATTCAATAAATAAATAGTCTATATGAAATAACCACATAGTAAAGCCAATTTGTATATACACCTGTTTGAATTAAATACTGAACAAATGTAAAGTATTTTCTCATTTTATTAAGAACTTTAGTGCCAAATGAAAAACATTTCAAGTGAAATTATAGAGAAAAAAAACTAATTCAATTGGGTAATGAGTGGTAATGTAAAGTCTGATGTAAAAACTAAACTGCAATCTTCAAATGATATTCCCTCAAAATATTTCACATCCGATTTTCGGAGAAATGTGATTAGCCCGTGCTTGTTATTATCAATTTATACAACGTAACTGTGTATCACGATATTTCAATATATGATTTCATCACGATGAAAGACAATAAATTAGACGATAAATTAGTCAAAAAAATTACATATAGAGAGTAAGTAAAATTAGTCAATAATTAGTTTAAAAAAAATTAGATTAGAAATCAAAGTTTGATTTGATTTTGTATCTCATCATTTTCACTTAGAAATTTCAATTTGCGACCTTTTAAATTTTGACTTAAAAAGTTTAACAGCTTTTTACGCCAAGGCTACTTAGTGTCTTATAAGTTTGACTTTAAAATCATCGTTTTAGTTTAGTATTTTTGACTTACTATGAGTATCTTAATTTTTGTCTTTCCGAACTTTTCATCCAACTTTCATCTTCTTCTTTTTTTCATGGCAGTATTGGTCTTCCGTAAATAGCCTCTCGACACACGGCTACTGTTATCACTGGACTCAAGAATCAAAAGCTTACAAGGAAGTGCCCCATGTGAACGCTACCACTGTGCCATTTTATACTGCCTGATGATAGTTTCAATTAATGTCATGGCACCCAACCCTTACAGACCTTTGCTCACTACTTACTGCACTGGGAAAAACAACAGTTGGCTGATATTTACACTCCTTCACGACAGTTACCTCTCCGTCCAGCAGCTCTTAAGCTTTCTCCATGGCCGATAGTTAGACCCCTCCAGTTCTCATGAGCAACATGTGCACGACCTGAAGGTTCGGGATCCAGCAATGCCGATTTCAGGTCCCCAAAGACAGCGAAATCCAACCTGCGACGCTCCTGCTGCTGCTGTCTCCAGATTTGTTCTTGACTGAGTCCCCGGCACGGACACGGACCTCTCTCCTACTACAACACTGTCATGTGGCTGCGGGCTTTCACTGAAAACACTCGCGGAATGAAGACAGATCGGGAAAAGTCCCATAAAGTTTCCACCCGTGACACTTGAATGGTACATAAAGGCCTCCTCCTCATGACTGCCGCCACACCTTCACTTCTGTCTAAACTTGTCTGACACACACACACACACACACACACACACACACACACACACACACACACACACACACACACACTCACGCTCTTTACTTTATGGTATGTACACTGACACAGGCTGCAGTTTATTGTATTGCTCAGAGAAGTCTGAAAAATAGAATAAAATAGAAAATACAATACATCCTATCTTCAGTACTACAACATCGAATTCTGCCCTCCTATAATAATAATAACAATAATAATAATAATAATAATAATAATAATAATAATAATAATAATACTCCGTTTATTTGTTTATTTTTCTAGATATATAATCGGATATTGAGGTAGAAATAATTAGCACGTTCAACACTAAAAACACTTTTAAATGAACTTTCCCAAAGTGACAGCTATCAAAATACAAAGGCGCTCAGGCATGAAACAGACGCTTCTGCCTACGTCATTTGGGGTCCTTTGACGTTGCGTTCAGTGCCGTGTTTAATTCGGGAAAATTAAGCTAGTTAGCTAACGGGTCAACCTGAATGCGTTCACACTCTAAACGGGAGTTTCATTTAAAATAGATTTCCCCAGGTTGTAGTACAGTTTAGGAGACTTTAAATCAAAAGCAAGACCTCCACTGAACGTGGACAACGATCTCTCCACGGGAGTTTAGCCGCTTAGCACGGTTATCCTCCCGGTCACTTGGATTAGCTAACGTTAGCAGGCTGGCTAACAAGCTAATAACAACAACAAGGCACTGGAGCTGTCTGTAACCAGGTGCTGTCTGATTATCATCAACATTTATTAGTTTGATGGGGGATAAAGGTTACTACCTTGCTTCCTCTTTTCCCCATTCCCTATAATAAAGATAACTCCTAATGCACATTTGTAGACATTAGCTGCTTAACGCTTAATTTTACGGCTCTAACGTTAACTTTATTATTTCAGACATTCGGAAATATGGCTGAGTCCAGCGGCATGATTGAAGTGACTGTAAAGACTCTGGACTCCCAGAGCAGGAGCTACAAAGTCCGAGGCGAGGTAAGTTAATGCTCTTACCCTGATTTAAATACTGCTTTACTTTAGACTCCTCTTCCCCCCTCCCGTTTCAATAACAGGTAACCTCAGTGTGTTGTGTGTTGTGGTAACCTCAGTGTGTTGTGTGTTGTGGTAACATCAGTGTGTTGTGTGTTGTGGTAACATCAGTGTGTTGTGTGTTGTCCCCCAGCTGACAGTGAAGCAGTTCAAGGAACACATAGCATCATCCGTGGAGATCCCAGTAGACAAGCAGAGGCTCATCTACCAGGGCAGAGTGCTGCAGGATGACAGAACGCTGACTGAATACAGTGAGTAAATGACACCTGCCAACCATCAGTACACACACACACACACACACACACACACACACACACACGAACACGAACACGAACAGTGGATGTGTTTTCATAACCTGCAAAGTGTAGGGAAGTTGATTTTTATTATCTCTGCCAGATGTAAGCCATGGATATATAATAAGAACTGGATACTGTTTTGAAGCCACAAGTTTGGCATTTGACCGTCGCCATCTTGCCTTTTTGGAGCCACAAGTGACCATATTTGGACAAAAAAGCAGCGCTGGGGAGGATGACGTGGCCACTCCAGTGTCATCTAACATCTATGGTTTCGATGGCGCTGCTAAGCTAAACCCATGAGCTAAACGCTAAAGAAGGGGGAAAGTTGCAGATTTTCAACCGGCTGACGCGAGTCATTCGGTGGAGTTTTGCTGGCGGGTAAACGTGGACCTCTGGGCTCTGTCACTGTTTGCTGCAGTGACACTGACCCGGTTGAAAATTGGCAAACTTTCCCTTAAAGTTACCAGCTAATGCTAGCTCTAGCTTGGTTAACACGGTGCTACCGAAGGCTGAACAAGACATTTTTCTGCGACCAAAATGTTACAATTAACTTTGATGAAGTGAAAACACACTGTGAAAGGGTCAACGTTCTGAGACTAAAACAGTGACAACTCAACTGTTTTATCATTTTCTCATAGACTTCTATACAACCAGAAGTTTTTTTGGAGCCTTTAAGGGTAACTATAAATAAGATTAATTGGATTATATTCGCAAGTGTAAAATATATTATCTGTGTCCCTTATATATTAAAAAGAAAATACCACTAAATTGTGAGGGGAATGTGTTTATTCTTTGATTTTTGGGTTGCTGGAAAAAATTATAATAAATAATTCCTGACATGACATTTGGACATCTCTGACTACATACAGACACAACATCAAGCATGTTTAATGGATCAATTTAGAGATTTTCCAAAGTAAGTCTCTAGAAGTGTATGATTCAACTTTTTCCCATGGTCTAGTGTTAAAAAAGTAAACAAAAATCTCAATACTTAAGAATCGCAATACATATGGAATCGGCACCCAAGTATAGTGATAGTATCGAATCAGAAGAAAAGCATATCTTCCCAGTCTTAATTACTGCTACAAGTTACCAGAGTCCAATAATGCTCTTCTTGTCCAGTCAACACTGAAAAATGCCAGTTTATTTCGTATATGAAATGTAAAATCGTGAAATTGTCGTACTTGAGAAGAAGTAAACAGCAAATGGTTTTATGTTTGTCTGTTCTTGTGAACGTGATATCTTAGGAACGCTTCGAGGGAATCTATTCAAATTGGGACCAAACATCCACTTGGACTCAAGAATGAACTGATAAGATTTTGGAGGTCAAAGTCACTGTGACCTCACATAACATTTTTTGTCCCTAACTCAAGAATTCATACGCTAATTATGACAGTTTCACAGGAATGTCTAATAGGATAAAATGATGATGTGGTGACATTTTATACCCAAAAGGTCAAAGGTCAACTTCAATGTGACATCATCATAATAATAATAATATGTTTATTTATATAGCCCCTTTCAAGAGCAGACATCACAAAGTGCTTCACAATAAAAGGCAAAAATAGCAAATAAAGTACAAGGCAAAAACAGACATGAAATACAGGCATCGAGCTAAAAACATAAAATATATTAAAAACTAAGTCAAAGTCAGTCTAAACAAATGGGCCTTGAGCTGCTTTTTAAAAGTGTCCACAGTCCACAGATGGGAGTGAGCTCCAAAGTTTCGGAGCTAAAACCTGAAAAGCAAAGTCTCCTTTTGTTTTGAGCCTGGAGCGAGGCACAACCAGCAGACCCTGATCAGAGGAGCTCAGAGACCTGCTGCTGATGTGGCGCTGCAGACTAGGACTGCACAGTATATGGTTTTTTTTATCGTCAATCGGCAATAAACACATCGCAAAAGACACTCAGTGATTTTTCTGAGTTAGTTGAAAGAGAGCATCGGTAGAAAAGTGCTCTTTAAAATGTAACTATCATTCTTTTATTTTTTTTAAAATGGTGCCTTTTGTGTTCAGTTCAGTGTTCAATTAGTTCAATAAAATGTCAGAAATAACTTCCTTTCAGTTTTTTAAATTCAACAAGCAATTTGTTTGAGCAGAATACTGAAAGCAGCACAAAGGCAGAACTGATGTACTGATAAACTGTTTATTTATCACAAGTAATATAGTTTAATAACGTTTTCACATATTTTCCTCATATCGTGCAGACCTACTGCAGACGCTCTGTAATGTCCATGCAAGGCTCTGTATGTGGTCACAAGCACCTTGAACTGGATTCTAAATTTGATGGGAAGCCAGTGTAACAGTGTGTTCAGACCAGTCATGAATAAATTAATTTGTGCGAATGAATTACATATAAAGTTAATGTAAAGACCCAATTACTCGCGAGTTCCGGTCGGGCGGCACAAATGACGCGAATTGCGCAGCGCGATGACGTGCCAATGACGTGAATTCGCTCATCATGTGAGTTGAAATAGCTGAACTTCCGCGGTGAGTGTCGGGACTACTCGTGCGAATGACGAGATGAAAACAGAAGATTCCAGCGTCCAAACTCGCACAAATTAAGCAAGTAGATGAATTTATTCGTGCCCGGTCTGAACACAGAGTAAAGCAATCAAAATAGGCGTAACATGAAACCTTTTGGAGGACTTGGTCAAAAGCTTGCCGGCAGCATTTTGGGCCACTTGCTAAGGCACATGAAAATGTTCTGCAAAAACGCTCTTCTGGCCATTATTCAACGCCATAACTCAGGAACAGAAGGGGAGACATTTGGTCGGATACTGAATTGGTGAAACTGTGCTGATTGTTTAGATCTTCTGTGCTGTCGGGTACAACATGTGTGTGTGAGAAGCATTCACGTTTCACCAAACGATACCTTTTATTAAATTGAATCAAAGTGTATTATATCAGTCTGGACAGACATGGATGTAAACTGCAACTTGACTGGTTGACAAGGCGGTAATTCTAGTTACACTATGTAATGAAGTCCATCCCTTTGTTTTTCCATCAGATGTAGATGGGAAGGTAATCCACCTGGTGGAGCGTGCCCCACCTCAGGCCAACCTGTCTGGTTCTGGGGGTGCAGGCGTTTCCACCGGGGGGGCGGAGGGCGGAAGCAGCAGCAGCAGCAGCAGCCATGCCTCTACCTCCTCCCAGGGTGCACCACACGACCGCAACAGCTACGTGATGCTGGGGACCTTCAACCTGCCCGTCAACATCATGGACCCTCAGCAGATCCAGGTAGGGATGACCCTGCTGCACATAAACCAAAGCTTCACTATATTCCTGTGAAGGGATGGATGATTTCATGCTTTGTGACAGCGGGAATTTGTTTTGTAGATGTCTGTTCAGCAGATGATGGCTGGAGTCGGCGAAGGCGGGAGGAATGCCAGGGTCAGCACCAGCTCCGGGGTAAAGCCTCATCGTTTCATCAGTCTCTGTAGCCTTTCAGTGTCACTCTTCCTGTAAAGCTGACTGATGTGTGTATGTGTAGAGCAACGGCTCAGTGGACGTGCAGATCAACTTGGACCAGTCGGTGCAGAGTGAGCCCAGGATGAGGCTGCAGCTGGCTGAGAACCTGCTCAGAGATGCTCGCTCTCTGATCCACCGGCTGGAGGTACGCTGGTTATTTACAGCCTGATAGCATTGTCACTACATTACAGGACCACATGTGAAATTGACTTTATTCTCCAAATTCGAAGAATAAAGTCAGACTAAAGCTGGGCTCAGACTGCAGGAGTTTTAAAATCCGAACCAATTTTGAAATCAGGTCGCATCATGCACATAAGGAGAATCTTCACAGATGTTCTTCCCTCTAATCTCAAACATGCACACACTACAGGATGTTTATTAAAGGGATAATCTGGGGGTTTTGAAGTGGCATTCTATGAGGCGTTCTATGTATTACCTTCATTAGACCCTGGTCTGCATGCCCCCGGTGTGGAGAATCAGATGGAAGTCTGTGCACGGATAAACTGTCTACTGCATTTTAGCCCCATAAAAAATGCCCACCTAAGAAAATATATACAGTATATATCAATGTATATATATATATATATATTTTATATTTTCACCGCTTTACTTTGCCGTCAGACCTCGCTTTCATTTGGAAGTACATTTTATCAACCTTGCATTGTATTACTCTGCTTATCAGCTGTTTTTAGTCAGGAAACTACGTTACGAGACTGAAATCAAGCTTCACTTTTCTAAATATTTCAAAGATGGTGCATGCTTGTGTTTTTCCGGGCTGTGCCATATCATACCATTCACGATAATACTGGTATAAGTTTGTCCATGATAAAAAAAGTGTCGTTCATATCATATCAGCGATATAGTGACGTGATGACGTGTTGATGCATTTGGTGCGCAGCCTGTGCGCTCTCGTCACCTGGACACAGACCAGACAGATAACTAACAAACATGGCTGAAAGCCAGAGCAGTGTGACAGCCTCTGACGAGGATTTAATGCCGAAAAGGGAAGCAAATAAATGCTGCTGCAATCACCAATAACACATTGTTCCAGGGCTCTAGACTGCGACCATTTAGTCTATTTACTGTCTATTTTTGGAGACAGTGCGACTAAATTTTATAACTAGGAGCACCACTGCGACTTGCTTTTTTTTTAAATCCAGGGTTTTCCCAACCATTCTGAAAGACATACATGTTTTTTCACATTGATTCCTCCTCTCTAAACTGTGTCCCTGTCTCAAGTGTTCTCTCATCTCCGCTGCTGTGGACTACTGCAGAACATCAATGCATTTGTTTGACTTTTTTGAAAATGATGACTTCACTTTGTGATTTTTCCTTTAAAATAAAACAGCACGTTGTTATTTCTGTAAATTGTCTATGTATTTCCAAAGCATTTATCAGTAATATGAATGCGTTGCGTAGTGTTCCATGTCGATTTTAGCGGTGCTCCTAAATTTTGTGTTGGTGCTCCTGGAGCCCTGCATTGTTCAGTGTTTTTTAAATATCATTATGCATATCGCTATCGCAAAATTACCCTGAAATATCGTGATATTTTAAGGATATATCGCCCACCCCTCGTCACCGTGTAGGTTTCACTGCGCTCCATTGACTGACAGCTGTGGCTAGTTTCAATGAATACTGTGTTGGATTATATCAAACCACGGCCAAATAAGAAAGATAAACAGTGACTGAAGAGCACTGCTGTACCCAACCCTCAGGTAAGATACAGCTAAATACCTGCTAATAAATGAAACCACTTACAAATCAACCAGTAAAGAAATGCTTACTTACAGCTGACACATCTGCACGTTTGTGCTCTTTCATCCAGTTTACACAAAAGTTTCCCTCTGCAAAAGTTCTTGTGTTTACCACGGTTCATTAAAGTATCCTCTGATCTCCACAGAGAACGACATTTCATCCTCGCTGTCATAATCACTCATTTCTGTTTTCTTGTATTTGTTTTTTCCTGTCGGACCTAAACAGCTGATAAGCGGAGTAATACAATGCAATTGCGCGTGTACGTAGAAATACAGAAGTTCTACAGTCGATAAAATGTAGTTCCAAATCAAAGCGCGGTCTGACTGATTTTTAGGCTAAAATGTGTTTTTCTGAAGTTCCCACGACAAGCACTACACAGTTTAGCTCTGTGCACAGACGTCCGTCTGATTCTCCGCAGCAGGGGCTTGCAGACGGGTCTACTGAAGGTAATGCATTGACTGTGCATTACTACCACTTGAAAACCTCCGAACTATCCCTTTAAGATTATCGGGAGCAATGCACCACCTGACGTGATCTCTCTCATGTGATCTCATGAGGAAGCATGTTATAGAACGGTGACTAACGTGTTGCCCCAACTTGCTGTAACAAGGCTTTGCAGTGAGAAAGAGTCTTAACACGGGCTGTTTATTCTTCAGTGAGGTCAGTTTTAATATCTGTTACACCAAGTTTTTCTCCAAAATGAGAAGAGAACAGTGAACCCCATAACTGTGCATGTTTCCATCTGGCTCATCAGACACTCACAAGGCCGGATCTCTGCACAGGCTTTCTAGGCACATGCCTCAGGCCTCCTCGCCACTAGGGGGGCCCAGACAGAGGGGTAAAGAACATCAACTGCCTACATCAGTGGTTCCCAAACTGGGGGACGGGACCCCTAGGGGGGCCCGGAGTGATAACAGGGCGGCGCGGCGAGGCTAAATATAAATAATTGATGCATGATTCTGCTGCACTGCTATCAAAGCTGGACAAGTTTGACAGGACTGTCAGGTAAACGTAAAGCAGACGATGGATCTCCACCAAACGTCACAACTACCAAAACAAAGACAAGAAATTAGGTATAAAAATTGGCACACACAAGTTGCAGTTCTGTATTAATTACAGACAATGCTTCAAATCAATTCTATAGAAGTTTGCAAGCAAAGGACGCGTCTAGGAGTGTTATGTAGGTACGGGGGGGCTTGAAAATATTTTTATCTGCAAAAGGGGGGCCTTGCAAAAAACGTTTGGGAACCACTGGCCTACATAATGAAAATAGGGGGGTACCACAGTACTGATTGTGCATGTTTTTTATTTTTATTTAACCCATATTTAACCAGTTCAGTCCGTGTACTTGGAACAGACAACAAGACCAAACCTTGTGATCTCAGACTGTAGCTACAGTCAGACTTCAGTGTGATCAAAGTGGTGGGAGTATAAACGGTGGGAGTATACCCAGCATGGCTTTATAAATGAATAAGTACCAGTGACTGAGCCTACGAAAGGTCAGAGTGGCCGACCAGCCCTGGAGTAAAGAGTACAATGATGAGTGAGAGCTTTACAATGTGTAACACATCTCAGTGCACTGTATGCAGTGTAACATGTGCAAACAATGTGCAGATGCATTCAGAGAACCAGTAAAACGTAGCAGAGACCAGTCTTCTTCTGGCCTCAAAGGTGAAACAGCACTCGTTTCTGAAGTAAAACCCTAATTTC
>JAOVVB010234052.1:0-10019 GCA_028570985.1 Heterobranchus longifilis | reverse complement strand
GTCATACTATAGCCTTTGGTTTTTGGCCAAATATCCAAAATTTTCAAAATGCCTCATATTGCAGTATGTTGTTTAGAAAGGCCCCCTAAAGGCATTGCACATTTTCTTTTTTGAAAAAAATCAAAATCGGCAGAGTACAGCGCGTTTTTCAAAAGTCGCCCAAAAAGTCATACTATACCATGTGGTTTTTGGCCAAATATCCAAAATTTTCAAAATGCCTCATATTCGAGTATGTCGTTTAAAAAGCCCCCCAAAAGGCATTGCACATTTTATTTTTTGAAAAAAATTAAAATCGGCGGAGTATCGCGCTCAGTTAAAAATCCACCCAAAATGTCATACTATCGCATTTCAATCAGGACAGACACAGATTACAGTGAACAATGATTTTTATTACGAAGTACATTATAATGAGAAATGTGAATCAAGAGACTTTTGGCGATTAGACCCCGCCATGACGTAGTAGATAGGGGCCCAGCGATGCTGTGACAGATAGGATTCCCCCCCTGGGGTCTAGACACTGGTGGTGATGATGAGAGGGTTGCTGAAGATCTGGATGATGGGATGTGGAGCAAGACTGGGCACTGATGTGAAGGAGGCTGGAGGTGAATGGGGTGAAGGAGGGTTGCATCAGTTCGTACCAAGCGACAACTGACAACGGAGAGAATAACATGGTTTAAAATATGACAGTAACAATGTGATTGGCTGTAGAGAGATCGTGGCTTAATCGGATTGTTGGAACTTAAAGAGTGCACGTCCCTAATCATAGCTGCAGCAGGAGAAGGGGGAGGGAGAGAGAAGGATGGATGACTGAGTAAATGATATAGTCTGCATGTCTGAATTTACGCTATAAGCTTAATTTCTTTGCTTGCAAACTTCTATAGAATTTATTTGAAACATTGCCTATAATTAATACAGAACCCAAAACACTGCACAGAGGAGTATCACAGTGGCAATAATTTTATCGACAATCGTGACATAAACTAGATTTACACTGTTTTTCTTACAAAGTAATCTACCTGGAATGTGATTTTGCACACACAGTTCCTTGCTGGATGAAGTTGCATTGTTTTACAGCTAAGGTTGATCCAGCTTTAACTTTTTTGCTCGGCAACCCTTTGTTCTTTTTTGAGTGGTCTCATTGAAATTAATGAGTGGGCTGCACTTTTGCTCGCAGTGCTAATGTCGGCCTTCGGTCTCATGATAGTGAAAATGAATAGTGTATATCACCATGGTAACATAGGAAGGCTTCAATTTAAGGTTGTTTAAATACACAGAAATGGTTGACATAATGAAATTGTGTTAAGCCAATTTATCATTGTTTTAATCAGAGTTCATATTATTGATTGTACTAGACAAATGTTGTCTAAATACCTTAATGCCTTGACTTATATGTAATGACTTTGTTTTTAAAGTGCAGCCTATATTTTACATAATCAATTTTAATAAATTTGAATTAGCTTTTTTTCCTAAAATGGTGTGGTTGTAATTTTGATGCTTGTAATTTACATTTTGGGCAGCTGATGGACAGACAACTTATCTGTGAGTCACATGAGTAGCCTATAGTGCCTTTCCTGAAGTTTCCTCTATCACTCGGCAGATGAGACCTGCCTTCTTCAGACTTTGGCAAGGTTATCTCTGATGTATAGATAGATAAAAAGCTTTGGCAGGAAATTAAGCATTTTTAACTGACAAAATGAAGATGGTTAGGTAGGTCGGGTTACAGCCAAATACATAAGTCAAATCCTAATTTATTGAAAATGTCTGCAGTTGAGAGTTTGAGAAATCTGATCAACGAGCGACTAAAAGCTGCTGTGGAGGAAATGTTAGAAGTTACGATCATTTTGTTACTGTAACATTATTCCATAGGTGTAAAAAACAAAAAATGAACAATGGCCTTGTCCCATTAACTTCAAATGACACACAATAAAACAGGAAAACGTCACTATGGGAACACAACATCAGCTGATACTACTGTGCCAAACCCCCAAAACAAGCCATACAAGTGTGACAACTGTAGTAATCCCTTTCTTACTTGAACATTTTGAAAGTTCACATGAGAATCCACACTGGTAAAAGGTATTTTAAATACAGCCACTGTGGAAGGATGTTCATCTAGAAGTGTATCTTGAAATAACACAAAAACTCACACTGGAGAGAAACCCTTCAAATGCAGCTCGTGGGGAGAAATTTGTACAGGTGACTGCGGTAACTAAACATGAGAACTCACCCAGGTGGGAAGCCGTATATGTTTGCAAAACCTGTGGGGGGGGGGAAATTAAGCTGTAGTGCCAATATGAAGAAGCACATGAGGATTCACACAGGAGAGAAACCATACACCTGTAGCGACTGTGGGAAGCAGTTTGCAGAACACCTTCGAGTGCATACAGGGAAGAAACCTCTTGATGTAGGAAAAGATTCACACTCAGCACTACTTTGAAAAAGCACAATAGAAATGTAACACGTGTAGAAACAGTTTTTCTAAAAATAAAAAAACAGACTTGAAAACACATTAGTCTCCATACCGGAGAGAGTCCATACAAATGCAGCGTCTGTGGAGAAGGGTTCATAAATAGCACAAGTAGGCTATAGTAGTATTTTATTCTTTTTTTTTTCAAAGTGTCATGCACCAAAAGGTGCCCAGCCCACATGAGCTTACAAGACACTACAAATAATAACAAACAAACAAGAGCAATAACTTCATGAGAGCGAAAGAAAGAAAAAGTGAAAGGGGCAAATGAGGGGTTTGTTTGCAAAGACTGACATATCCCTTATCCATTTTCCTAAACATTTATCTTTTTATCTTGTTATTTTTATGAGATTATTATCATCATCATCATCATCATCATCATCATCATTATTATTATTATTATTATTATTATTATTATTATTATTATTAATAATAATAATAATAATAATCATAATAATAATAATAATAATGACAACAACAACAACAACAACAACCATTATAGTAATTAAATTTGTATTTATTTATTTTTAATGTACCCAATCCCATATCTTGATTTTCAAAAATCAAAATATAAGTAGGCTACACTGAAATAACACTAAAGACTTGCAAAAGTATATTTAATTTTAGTACATTGAAGTTGAACTTAATGACATTTATTTTGAAGTATACTTTCAATAACTTAAATATATTTGTAATACACTAAAGTTTTAGCCTTGGCTTTCCAGAACACACTGCACTGCACACTGAGATGGCTGTTTGACCCTTTGCCCTCGCTTCATGACAGGTGCCTGAACTACACATATCTGATATAGACATATAAGCAATGACTGGAAAGTGATGACATCACAACCCTTGTGGAAATGGATTTACAAATTCTGAGACAGATCTGTTGTTGGACCCAGAGTCAGCAGCTGCTTGGGTCTAATGGGTTTTAAAACACTATATGATCAACAGGTTACAACAAATGCCTCAGTTGCTGTTACAGAAAAACACTCATGGTCCTATTGTGCCACCATGTGGTTCTTTATATATTTGCACCATTGAATTTTAATATTTTTCTGTGTGCTTGTTGAGTGTTAAAGTGCAAATTGGTGTCAATTTCTGCATTTAATGCTGCTGTCAGGTACCCATGTGCAGCGTTTTTCACTATTGTTAATTAATTTCTTGCACTGGCTGAACTTTTTTGTTTTCATGTTTGTTTGTATATTACAATGCTTCCTCACTGTAATGTGGGACTCTTTAAGGTTGTCCCTCATGTAAATCTTGTTAAATAATCTCCCTTTTAAAATAAATAAATACATAAATAAACAATTATAACCCCATTCTGCAGTGGCCATTTATAAAGTTGTACCATCAAAGTTTTATATTTTTATAGGCTGCATAATTATATTTTTCTACATATTCTTTACTTTTAGTTTTGGTTTCAGCTATGTATTCCTCCAAATTAAAGTCTGATATTATTTTGAATCTGTAAACATTCACTGTTGCTTTGTCTTGTGGTTGAAACTTACCACCTGATGGGGCTCATGCATTTTCATTGTTTTGTGGATTTGCAGCTCCTCTGTTTACTATTCCCTTTGTATACACACTCACTCATGCCTTATCTGTCTCTTTAGATTCAGATGTATTGTCCCAAAGGGATATTTGTTTTCACAGCCAATAGGGACATACAGATACACAAATACACAAAATCTCTGTGAATGTATTTGTCATCCCAGCTCAGAACAATGTCAAGGAGCTCCTGCTGAAACAAGCTTTTCTCCATTTAAGAGTTTTGTATTTCTGGCCTGTATCGCTTCATCTTTCATTCTCTTCTCTCTTATATAAACAATCAAAGGCTCACTTATTGTGAAATATTATTGTAGTGCAGTGGAGTCAGGTATAAAAAGAGTGCCCATGTATAGTATACAAAGTGATAAAAAATTGATAGATTGATATGGAAGAAAATTGTAGAAACGGTCTCTATCTATCTGTCAGACCACCCACCTATGTCTTTGTACTGTACATTCATCAGTCTGTGTAGCAGTGGTTAATCAGTGGGTTGTCGTTCCAGTGCTGCAGTGGCTCCAGTGCCCTTTTGGACCATTAGCTGCTCACAGGTTGGTTCATAAATCATCTAGATTGTGTTTGCACAGCTGGTCGCAACCCTCCACTCTCCTAACTCCAACCTCCGCCACTATATCAATTTCAAACAGGCAAATATTTGCAATTATCTTGGATGACTTGTGTTACTTTGTAAACAAAAAACAGAAAACCAGTCCCAAACTACACTATAGATAAAACGCATGCTTTGCCTTTCACACTGTATAACTAGACACCATTTATCTTGAAAAAATGTCCTTAATGATTATTTTCATCCTCCATCCAGAACACAGTTGTGTTCCAGCATCCTAAAGGATTCTTCCCACCCATCTTCTTTAGATACCACAGAATAAAGTCCAACACCTCCAGGAGGAGCAGCAGCTTCTTCCCCCAGGCTGTCAGACTACTGAACACATTGCAGACACACACATATAAAGTTTACATAATTTACAACTCATTCGACATGCTTTTTCTTTTCTTTTATCTTGTACAGGTTGTATCTGTGGTGGAAGAAGCATGTGTACCTAAAAATGTACCTACATTAATAAAGTAAATGTACTTGTTGGCTATAGCACAGTAGGCCTATCATATATCAATTGATTGTATGTTTTGTTTGTAAATTCTTAATCTGAGAATTAACTAGTAACTCCAACTGATAAAGTGCAGTGATAAGTAGACCTACCATAGTTCCCTATATAGGCCGAGTGAAGTAGGGTAGGTTATAGTAGCATAAAATTGAAATACTCAAGTAAAAGTACCTCATAATTGTACCTAAGTACAGTACTTAGTAACTTTCCACCACTCATTTTGATCTTTTTTTTAATGCCTTATACACTTGTATTTAAATTATCTGGTTTGCACTCCTGTCTCTGAACCACCCATGGCCTACACTTTATGTTTTTGTCTTGGTCATTTTATGTTTGTTTTTTGTACCCTAGTTCTGAGAAAGAAATGACAAAATAAACTTGAAACTTTTGATTGTTAACATTCAGTTATTTTAATGTAGGCCTAGGGGCCAACAGGACACCATTAGCTGTTACCCAGGTGGCACGAGCTGGCACTCCAGTGCGGCGCTCCACTCACACATGACAATGGGATTCACTGCAACACATATCCAACGCACCCTTTCACCTTTGCATGGCGGCGGCTCCCACCGCCACGCTGCTGCATTGCACGTTTGCAAACTTTATTGTGCTAGAAACGACTATAGCAGTAAGTAGCATTTCACTAGCAAGTTAACCTGTCGACAGTACGACCCTGTTGATTATGAATAACGTGTTTGCACCATGTTTCCTTCTCTGTTTGTTAGCATCGTGTCAGCCGCACAGCTGGGATTCAAGCCGACACACCTGCAACAGTTTGGGACCCACACTCTTCCCTTCCTGTTGAGGCTGATTGACTTCTCCAAGGTAAGAGTTTACTGTTTGTGTATAAGGCCTAATATGCAGATTGTGAGCCCATCTTTTGTCTCTGTTCAGTCTGCATTTGTGGCATGACAATATTTGCAGGCCCAAGCTACGAGGCTGTTGGTGCTGTTGGCTGATTAATACTCGGTGCAGGTTTGCTTGCATTCAATTTCTTGGTTGCTTGCTTCTATTTTCTGCTTTTATGCTGCTGCCTCTGTGCTGCATTTTCATCGACCGTACTTTAATTATGCCGAATTAATCTTGTGGCGAAAACTGTTTTTACTGTGGTTGTTGTTGGCAACTGTTTGAGTTTGGCTTGGGGGGTTACCCACTGTCTCAAAAATGCATTTTAATGAATGTGGAATATAATGTTTGTTGCACACAATCTATTCACATAATTATTTCCCTGTAATATTGTCTTTAAACTTAATCACACACTGGATGTGTAGACACATGTAGGCCTACATTGTGTCCAGTCAACACACTTAATATATTCAGCTAAACATTAGACAAATATTTCAACAAAATAGTGTGTCAGTTTGCTTTACTGTTGTTGATATCATCTAAACTGCTGATCTTCTGCTGTATGGTTTACACATTCATCCACACTCCTCTGCATATTCATGTAGGCCTCCTGGTGGTCATCTGCTGCTTACAAGAATTAGAGGACATTCCCTGCTACTTGCCATGACTTCAGGTGAGTTTGAATGTACATGTTTAGATTAGATTAGTATTTTTATTGTCTCCCTCAGGAGAAATTTGTCTTGGGCATTCGAGAGAATACAGGTGACATACAGTAACAGCACACAGCCTCTCCATGTACACATAATCTGTATACATGTACAAACAAATTACAGTTAACAAACTTTGTTGTGCTAGAAACAAGTATAGCAGTAAGTAGCATTTCATTAGCAGGTTAACCTGTCGACAGTACGATCCTGTTGATTATGAATAACACATTTGCACCATGCTTCCTTCTCTGTTAGCATTGTGTCAGCCGCACAGGTGCGATTCAAGCCGACACACCTGCAACATTTTTGCATCACACTCTTCCCTTCCTGTTGAGGCTGATTGACTTCTTCAAGGTAAGAGTTTACTGCGTGTGTAATAAGGCCTAATATGCAGTCCATGTCTTGACTCTGTTCAGTCTGTATTTGTGGCATGACAATATTTGTAAGCTACGAGGCTGTTTATTGCTCTGTGCAGATTTGCCTGTGTTCAATTACTTGGCATCTGCTTGCTGCTATTTTCTACTTTTCTGCTGCTGCCCGTGTGCTGCATTTTCATTGACCATACTTTAATTATACTGAATTAATCTTGTGGTGAAAACAGCACACAGCCTCTCCATGTACACACAACATATCTGTATACATGTGCAAACAAACACTTAACATTCAGTAACAGACACAGATCCCTATATGCACCAGAACCCTAAACTAACACCAAAGCTATTTTATGATGCCCTACACCAGAATATTGCATAAATGCCCTACAGTACACCAATGTATTGCATATTCCCCCAATAAAAATATGTTGAATATTGCACAAAATTGCCCTATGATAAGGCTAACATTAATTATTTCACAGATGCCCTATGATAAAAACCTAACGTTGAATATTGCACATATTGTTGAATATCCCCCTTCTCCACCCCCACACACATACATCATTTGTTCCTTTTCAGAGAATTTATAAGGCATCAGCTCATACTCTGTTTATAATTTGCATACAGGATATAGTTTGGCCTGCTGCACATTCACCTTAAATGTCTTACTCTGCTTTGCTGCTGTGTTGCACTTCTCGTCTGCACACTCTGATGTAATCTCGCGTAGCCAGACCTACCTCCACAGGGCTGGAGTAAGGTCTGGAAACTCTGGATCCAGTGTGCTTTCACTCCTGGATAGGGAAAAAAACTCCCTGGCCTGTTTGAATTTCTTTAAACCAATCACAATCGTCCTGGGCGCGACAATGCTTCTGTGAAATATCGTTGGGAGGGAACCTGTTTCGGTGCACCTACGCAAAAATGTTGTAAACATATTCTCTGCAGATGTTTACAATCATTCACCGAATGAACAGAGCAGACCTGCCTTATTGCATGATCCAAATCTTCTTCAAAACTTGCCATTTCCAGTGTGAAGGTTGATAGCTTGGAGGCTGTTGCGGTTGTTTCCCGTAGCGAAGGGACTTTGAGAAAGGGAACACAGACTTCCAGTCTGCACAGAAAGGAAGTAAGGCTTTATCCAGTTCACCCAGTAAGCCAGACTAACTCTGATGTAACACTGCTGCTCAGATAGCATTTCATCAGCATGTGCTTACAGTCTCTGTGTCTTAGTTTTCATTGGGGGGGAGATTATTATCTTTTATTATCTGGTGTGCTGAGCTGGTGTTTGCTTGTGGGGAGGGATGAGGTCAGAGCCTATAGATGGAAAACAACATCTCTGCACATATTCTGCATTAATGTAATAAATTAATTTCAGGAGTTGGTTTAACATAGTGAAAGCATCTCTGATGTCACCCAAAGATTTCTGAAGGCATGTGTCAGGGCTAACTACGGTTTCCATCTCTAACTGGAACCATATTTGCAGAAGTGGCAACAACAGTTGACACTGATAGACAAATTGACAATTTTGGATGAAGTGAACCATAACGTGTTGTGAAAAAGAATCATCGACTTCATATTTTACGAGAGAAGTTTGAACTTTGGAGTGAGAGGAGCTTTAGAGCCAGCCGTCATTAGTGGTTTTGCATCTTTGCTTTTGTTCCGTTGTGGTAATGTCCCCCACATTTCTTGCCAAATTGGTACATTTTAATTTTTTTTGTGGCTGTGACGGACCATGCAGGAACAGATGAAACTTGTGTATGGCTTAGGAGTAATACAACTATTGTTCTCATAATAAATGTAGGAAAAATAACATAACATTTTCATATCTCTGTTGTTTTTTAAAATAAAGTTATTGGGTTTTTACCTAACCCCTTTTTCTCGCATTAATTACACCTTGAGGTGGAAACAAAAAGTAGGAACCTCATTGCCAAATATTATCTGCTGACTATTATTTATTTGCTGTCTGTTAAGGACAAGGCAATGCTAAAGCTGCCAGTATTTAATCACATTAATAGTAACCAGTTGAAGTCTGGCAGTCCCTGATGAACAGGATTCACAGTCATGGCTGAGATTATAATCCCCTGCAGAAGGCTGCCAATTTCAAGTCTAAACGGCAGCAGTTGAAACCAATGGTCAACATTTTTCTGCAGCAGTGGAAATGCTTCAGGTTTCCTTCGTCCCTTCTGCCATTCAAATGCTAAATGGTAGAGAGGATTAGGTTTTTCTGATGGAAAATTACACGGTTGCTTATTTGCACAGTTGCTCATTGCACAATTGCTTGTTTTGCACACTTTGCTCATTTGCACAGTGTTGGTGCTGTTTTTATTTGTACCCTGGTTGCAAGCTCATTTCCCTGTAAGGGGCAATATTACCTTGTTTAGTCAGAACTCTGTGACATATTCTGTAACTGAGATGTGTTTGAAACAAGCAAAATTAATACAAAAAAACACTGGAATGATTCCAAAATGTTCAGCAACAAACTGGGATTGCTCATAAATGTGTGTGGTGTGAATGTAATCATAAAGAGGTCTGTGGATTCCTGGATTAGACCCCAAATACTCAGGAATAATCAGAGGTCAGAAAACCTGACGCCTTGGTCTCATTAACAACATCAGCCTTTCCGTCTTCTTTCTCATTAAGCTCAGCAGCTTGGAGCAGCCTGTCACTGCCTATATTTTCTGGCTGACACTTTGCTTTTCAGCAACAATTTTTTCTAGTTAACACTGTGGAAATTGAATTGGACAGCGGTCAAAACTAGAAGCCAAGTTGCTCTCATACTGGTGCCGGCAGAGCTGCTTAAACCAAACACCATAGTATTAATCTTTTGTCTGGCTTTACCTTCTGTCAACTCTCTCTGTCAGCATCACCCTCATTCTATCTGTTATTCGCACGCACGCACGCACGCACGCACGCACGCACGCACGCACGCACGCACGCACGCACGCACGCACGCACGCACGCA
>JAOVVB010234051.1:0-10020 GCA_028570985.1 Heterobranchus longifilis | reverse complement strand
AGCAGTACAAAACAACTGATAAACTGTACAATTAACTCAAATAGTGAACGCAATAACTGCAGGAAGTTTGTGTAAAACGAGCGATTTGGATGAATTTCGAGAGATCATCAGAGATGCGTTTTTCTGTTATTTTTTAGGAACTTTTAACACAATTCTCTGTCTGTATCATGGACATTTAAATTTGTATTTTTTAACAATCGTACATACTTAATTTTTTGATAAATTCAGTGTTTTCTTCTCCCTGATGCTTGACCTTTGTTCTAGTAGCTCTTTGGTTGTTTTAACGGCATACTTTACTAATGCAGGCTGTTTAGCAGAGAGAAGGCTCTGTTAATATAGCTTGTGTTCACCAAGTTTATATCTTAAATAATAATCCAAACTTTAAAAATAACTACTTCATTTAGTTTTATTCACAGAAATGAGTGAAATGCTAAGATATAGGCCAACTGTATACATATTTAAAAAAGTTGCCTTACACCCCTTAAAATCAAGAAGGCCCCCGTGAAGCTCTGGCGACCTCTTGTGGGGTTCGGGACCCCCAGGTTGGGAACCAGTGGCCTAAAGTTTGTGCATCCTTCATTAATGTTTGCTGCCATGTTAGAGCTAGGTTTGAATTTGAGTTTAATATAAAAAACCCTTCGAATGCATCTGAAACACACTTAAAGCCCAATGCAGTATTCTGGGACTCTGGTTTGGTTTAGCCAGACAGCTGCGTATAATATAGTTTATATTATAGAGAGGTATAGTGAGGGACAGGGAGGGGTGGTTAGATAAGTAGTGGTAATAAATGAGGCATTGACATAGATATTTATAATATCTATGGGCACAGAGCGGGGTGTTTGTGCATGTGTGTGTGCCCAGAGGTTTGTGGGGTGGGGTCAGGGATTAGTGTCTACTTGAATTGCTTAAGTGGTGGGGGCACCTTGATGTCCTGGCCTTTCTCCAGTCTCTTCTCACACTCGATTAGGTAGTTGACGCCATCAATCACTGTCTGCACCAGTTGGACCTGAGGGAAGGACACATCACATTTTAGTGTTTTTATCCATTTTTGTCGGACACAAATGATTAAAGCAGAGTATTTTTATGTCTTAAAGACCCCCTCCAGTCAAGTTTTTAACCAACTATATGGTGTTTTTTATTTGCTACAAGACATATCATGAGCAAAATGAGCAGTCAAAACTGCGAAACTGCAGTGTAGTAGCCTGGCGCTGCAAGACTAGTTATCAACGACGCAGACCAAAATGCTTTTGGACACAATTGGATAGACAGACAACCACTCAGAGCAATGCACTACGTCAGTAACTGCAGACAGAGCAGTCTGCAGCCCTGACATCTGCAAACCTCTCACTACCAAAGCGTGGACATTACAAACACCACCACCAAATATAAACACAAGCAGTCTGCACTCTTAACCGAGCTGCTACACAGCATCAACTCGAGGTCCATAACCTCCTCGAGGAATGCCTCCTCCAAAATACACTCAAAAGTCCACCTCCAAAACAGACACTTGCCTGCTGCTCGCATTTTCAACAACATCTGGTGTGTTAGCTGCGGGTTTATAAACTATCGTTGCACAGTTTGAATACAAAAGGCACAACCCAGGATGTTTTGTACTTTATCACAGATACTTTACAGAAACTGTAAAGTATCTGTGATGAAATGTGTGTGATGAAAACAATATTATATCTTAGAAACAAGTGGCCTGAGACAGGTTGTACGTTTTGCTTTTGAGAACCAGATTTAATAAGTAAAAGGTATAATATGTAACATTTCCACATTAAAATGTCTAAAAACGACAAGACCTATGTGGAGTAGTGTGCTTACATTATCACAAATGTTTCCAACAATTTCCAAACCAGAGAAAACTGTAATTTTATTCATCTGTGTCATTTGGTCACTTGTCAATTGGGTTATATCCCCTTTGCACATGCGTCAGTTTAAGCATTTTAAGCCACATTTTTATGATACACTTTTTAGATCTAGGTCGTTTTTAACTTTATATTTCAACCGAATTAAGGATTTAAGTCATCAAAGTGATTCGGACATCTGGATCTTAAGTTATCAGAGAAACAACCAAACGTTTGAAGTTGAAACTGCTTTATTCAGAGTTTTTACCAGTTTAAAGCACTGGTCCGTTTGTTTTGGAGAGGAGGAGATCTCGGAGGATAATTTGGCTCCTGGTAAAAATCGCTAAACACTGAAGGAATCCTAACCGGGAGAAACTGACTGCAAAGACAACGTTAGTCTTTATTGTTTTGATTGAGAGACCCCTTGCGGTAGAAAATGATATGTTGTGCGTTTAAGGTGAATACTGAGTTAAACCATCATGAAAAGACATTTTGAAAGACTTATGAGCTCTCCCAGTTTTCCCAGAAATCAAGAGTTTTGTTTTGCACATCCAGGATACCGTCTGTCTGTCCTGTTTTCCTGCACGTTGCTCCCTGCTTTGCCTATTCCTCCATCTATTAACTTGTTGACTCAACCTTCAGAGTGGTCATCAGTCTGGATGATGAAAGACCAAACAGCAATGAATAGCCCACGCTCTCAAAAATTCAGAAGTGGATGTTGGGAGTCAGAGGGCTGGAACGCTCCACTTTAAACCTCTTTATGTCAAAGTCCTGGATTTATTTTTGAAGGAATGAGCAGTCTGTGTTCAGTCAATCACAAAGACTACAAGTCATGAGAAAATAAGTTGAGTGATACTCAATCTGCACCAAATTCAGCGCTAATCAATCCAGTGAACTTCACCCAGAAACAGAAAGAGCCATCTCCTCTCTCCATGTAATCAGAGTAAAATAAGCGACCACACGCTCACAACAATAGAGAACAGCTCCATTGTACTGTATGACTGTCAGGCGGGACAGCATGAAGGACATACTACATGTACAGCAGCAGCCTGGACACGATCACTCTTACCCTCGTCCTCTCCCTCTCATCTCCTCTGCCCTCCTCTCTACCTTCCTCTACATCGTCGACACAAAACACTCATTTGGCAATAGCCCGGCTGCTGAAAGGTGACATGGTAAACGCAACACTGATAACACTGTGATGAAATACATATTCATATTTAATCTTTGTTTATACAGGGAGGATTTACTGAGCAAGCATGCAACATTGCTGCAAAGCCCTGGTTGTCACCGATATGTCTCAACACGCTCTGTAGATGAAAGGTGTAGAGAATTACTCACACCCTTTGTCTTCACTCAGCCACCATCTCTCTGTGCATTTCTACAGAGGTTTGCTTACCTCAGACAGTCCCAGGCGGTCCAGGTTGGAGATGTCGAACACACCGCCCACAGCCGCGGTGTCCACACCACCGGTCCCTCGCTTCTGCAGACGCAGGTTGTCCAGGATCTTACTGAAGCGGGGATCCTTGGGGGTTTGTGGGTAGAGGAGTTATTCCACAGCACTTTAATCATCATATTACTCAATGTGCGATTGTTTTTGCATTAAGGTATCTGCAGGTGTCATTCAGACATTTCGAGTTCACAGCCACCAAAATAAGAATCTCATACAGTGAATTTCCAGGTGAACATGACCAATAAAAGTTCTGTTGTTTTGGCAGTATAAACTGTTGCACAACATCATTTTCAAAGTTTAGTAAAACAGATGCAATAAAATACTAACTTATTTGGCATTTTGTAATAGCCATACAAATACATACAAATCTTGTAGTTGACATCCAAAATGTGCAAATAATAAGAAAACTGAACTACCTCTGCTGCTTGTCCCATTCTCATCTTTTCTGGAGAAAATACTAAATAGCACAGACTGAGAAGACAAGGTAATTGTATCCTTTTTGAGGCCTTAACTTTTATAATTCAATACTTTGATGTTTTTTAAGCTCACATTCTTTGTTTATGAATGTGTGACACAAAATAGTGGCACAAAAGATCCCCCATTATCTACTAAAAGAGATATTTTGCTAATTTAAATCCAGCTCTGTCACGTGTGAGCTCTATGTGTAGATGAAAGGTTTTTGGCTTCCCTCCGTGGTTGCAGCGCACAAAAATTTACCGCGGAGCCAAGCAATGGAGGTCTGCCGAGATCCCCCGGCGTGTACCCACTGAATGCAGCCGTCATATGAAATCCGCGACCACGGAGGGAAGCCAAACGCCGTTCATTTACACACAGAGCTCACACTAAGATGCCGCAGAGCTGGTTACTTGTGTTACCTTGCTCGTCAGGGGCAGTTTGACGTGGACCCCGGCCCTGAGCCCTGTGCCCAGGTTGGAGGGGCAGGTGAGGACATAACCGAGCCTCTCGTTCCACATGAACTCCCAACCTCTCTCCTGGATCAGACGCTCCACCTTAGAGAGAGAGCAAATCAGTCGCCAACACAGTGAGCGTGGGTGTGTGACCTTTGGTATGTTTGATGGATGTGTAAATACTGTTTCAAACTGGTAGTAGCGCTTTTTATTTTCAGAGCTGACAAGGAAAGAATGGAGTGTTGTTGACTTATAGGACTGTTAAATAAACTCTGATGGGAGTGGCCTGACACAAACACTGGCATAGTGTTGGAGTTAAATTGGCACTAATGTAGCATTGAGGTGTCATACTCTCAGTGCAACAGTGCAGTACCAGATGTTGCATTGCTTGTCCTTTTTCTCTAATGGGGAACTTGGACCGCTTATATAAATAATTTATGTTTGCACGCCCATGTTTGCACAGTGTGTTTTTGTGCGTCTGTCTACAGGCTTTATTTTCGTGGCAGGGCAAAACTAGCATAAGCAGTTGCTTTTGCAAGCATAGACTAGATGCTTTTACACTGTATGAATGCCCTCCTCTTTGGCTGATTAAATCCCTGCGGCCATCTGATGGCAGCAGGACAGATATGTCTGCTGCAGCAGCTAACTTAAAGATGCTGTGCCCAAGTGCACAATGGTCCACTATGATCCAGTAACTTGGTTAAATCATGCACAACTGACACCAGACTGCTGCAAAATAACCACACGAGTCTATGTACTCGTGTGTAGGGCTGACATTAATCGACATTTTATCGAAATCGCAATTTGATCTACGGCAATTTTGGAAATCACAGGAGGAGCAATATTTGTTAAAGGCGAACTATGTGTCAAAATACTATTCTGAATGAAGTATTGTGGTGCTGCAGAGATGTCCTGGACTACAAATCATATTCTAAAGATTTAAGAAAAAAACAAAATTCACCTGTGGAAAAAAAAAAGATGGGGAAAAAATGTAGAAAAATGAGCCAGAAAAGAAAAATTCACTTGTTATCAGTATCACAGATGAAAAAAAGAAACAGAAAAAATTAGCCCAAAAAGAACCAAAATTCACTTGTTTTCAAATTAAAAAAAAAAAACGGAAAAAATGAGCCTGGGGAAAAAAACAATTTCATCTGTTGTCACAGATGACAAAAAAAAAGTAGAAAAATGATCCTGGCAAAAACACATATACACAAAAAATTCTCACTTGCCTCGCAGGGCTTCCACAGAAATGAGAATAATGACAGAAAATTGGCAATCATATCACAATTGCAATATCAGTCAAAAATAATCGCAGTTAGATATTTTTTCTAAATTGTTCAGCCCTGCTTGTGTGCAAACTGGTTGGTGGTAATTCACTGTACCCCTTGTTTATGTGGCATCGTGAGATGTATTGGGAACATGGTGCATACAGGTCAGAGTTGAAAAAATCTTAAGAAAATTAAATGTTCAGTCTCCTCTTTCTCAATCCCAGCCACAATCTCTCTCTCATCTCAACATCTTAAACAGTCCACACACACATATACAGCCTTGCCTCCTTGAGGCCTTTGCAGAACCTCTCAAAGACTCTCTTCATGTTCCCTCCCTTCTCCATGGAGATGACCCTGGTGTGATCCTCCTCATTGACCCAAATCAGGAACGTCTTCTCGTTATTGTGCCTGCACAGAGAGAAGTTATATTGAGTTAGAAAGTATTGATCCTGTGGGTTTATGTTATTTGTCCTCTGTGTTTGCCCCATCAAGGAGCAGAGGACAGCCAGTGCAGAAAACAGGGAGGGGTAATTTATTCTGATGTAGTGTCTAAACTTAAACACAGAGCTGATTTATTTATTTATTTAAAGTGTATTTGACAGTGATCATGCATAGAAAACATGAATTTCAATCAATGAAATAAGATGCACTATACAATGATATAGCTAAAAGCTAATTTTCATCACAATAATACAACACAGTACAAACAGCACATACATTACATACAACAAGCATTATAAAACAGTGTCCACTATGTATACAGTCACAGTATACATATAGTATTTACAGAATAGCTGAACTTGTTTGATTAATTAGTGAGGGTTATATCCCTTTCTTATCCATAATTTATGGACAACTTTGAGATATTTTCAGATTAGAAATACAAATATATGTCATACATAAATCAATACATAAGTCACATTTTGGAAGTCTATTGGAAGAAAGTAAGTTAATAAGAGATTGCTGATGGGTTTTCTCTATTATAGGAGCCATATGATATTGGTGAGTAGAGAGGAGGCCATTAACCATCAGTCACTGAGGATAATACTCTGCCTCAGGTCATTGACTGTTGTGTTTCTCAGAGTGGTCTGCAAGGCTGCACTGTGCTTACACTGCCTTGTAATGTGGTATTGATTTATGATATACTTTAAAGAAACTAGACATCTCATAAAACATAACGCAACGTCAAATCTGCTGGATCGGGACCTCACAACTCATGTAGATCAGTTTGTCAGCAATAGAGAAAAAGCTTACAAGAAAGGCACGCTTTTCTCTGATATTCTTATGTCTAAAAATAATTTAAACAAATCAATATATGAGTGTGCAGAAAGTGTTGTATTGACATTCCTATCTTTAGCCACACTAGCGATGGGGCTCTATGTATGGTGATCAGTCAGTAGGTTTGTCTGTCTATCTATTGGTTCTACATGATATTGGATGGATTAAATGGTAAATGGTCTTCAGAGTATAAATCCGACAAAAATGTACTTAAGGTAAGATACAGATGGCAAAATACTTGAAAAAACGAATGACCGAATTCCCATGAGTTTTACTGTAAATATTCATGGCATGCAGTATATTAATTATGGCCTTCTCTCAAGTGCCACAGTAGGGCTAACATTTCCACTTGCAAATATTATGATTAGAAATCTGAAAAGCAAAGTACATTGACATTTGCTGAACATATCAATGCTCCCCACAGGAAGCATCAACTGGATCTTGAAGACCCCAATGACCCCTCCTACCACCAATCTCGAGGCAAACTGTCAACTTTTTACACGTGACATTTCAGACTTTAAAGCGCACACAGCCACTGCCACTCACTACAAAGGCCTTTTGTCTACACTGACCTCCTTAATATTGTTAGAGATTTAATAAGGTAATGGATAGGTTACGGAGACAGCAGCTCAGAGCGGAGAGAGAAAATGAACACGAGGGAGGAGTGAAATAAAAAAGTATTAGGATTAGAAGGGGTGGGGGGGATGATAAGCAAAAACGAGTGAAAGTAGAGCATGACATATGGGAAGTGCAAAAATGAAAGGAGAGAGCAGGAGAAGGAGCCAGAGAAGGAAAGAGAAAGCCGCCAGAGGACCTGAAAGAAGAGATGATGGAGGGATGAAGTGAAGGTGAATTATTAAGGAGAGGAGAAGAGAGGCTGATACGGCTGGCAGAGGGAGAGAGGAGGCTGGTGATTGATTTTGGCTGGCTGACGCGTTGCATTGGGCTATTCCTGGGTACAAGCTGAAACTGAGGGCTGAGGGAGCATTGTTCGAATCCACCACAGCTCAGCAACGGCAAAATGACATTACTGGTGCGACCATGCCAGGGTAGAAATTAATTGGAAAGTTTATAAAATGCCTGTAAAGTTAAAGATTAAGGGGCAATTTTTTAATATTTTATTTGCAGACCTGTAAAATACAAAAACTAAACAATTACGCATTTGAAAGATTGGCCTGATTTGGGACAGATGGAAGATTAATGCTACAAACTAATTCTGACAAACTGCCAGTATGCCTAAAACCCTTTTGTGTTTAATTGTAATGCAATGCACTAGTATATGCAAATAGTATTACGCTGCCTTGTCTTGCCTTGAATAAACCATCTAGAAGCATGTATCATCAGGTTTCACTTACCAGATACCACGGGCATCTGGCCAATCACGAGCCATACCGGCGCACGTCAGGAGGGGTGACACAGGCTTGTCAAACAGGAAGTGGTCCTATTGTGAATACAGAGAACAGACATTTTAGTGCCAACAATGGCTAATTTGGATGGGACAGTATTGTCACAGGGAGACAGAAATGAGGTTGTGAGACTTGAGAATTCAATAATCATTCTCATTGTGGGTATAGGAGTAAAATGCCATGGCAGGCTCACCCATTTCTGATAATATGCTAAAATTATCTGCTCCTTATTTTGTTTTCCTCTGCTAAAACCTGTAGCAAGTTGTAACTAGGGCTGTCCTAAATTAAAGAAATACAACTAACCCTCATATGATTTTGTCGACTAATCGATTAGTTGATTTAATCGACAGATCTGTAAAAACTGAGTTTCTCCACAAAGAATCATGCAAAAGCACCGCTTTGTGGTGTCCACATGTATCTGGATATTTTCATACACAGATATTTTCCTCTCCGTTTTGGCCTCTCATTCACATGTAAACAGAGTGTAAACACTTTGGGGAAACGATGACATCATCTCCTCAATTCGCACACGCCCATTGTTGGTTTGTGTAATGAGGCATGTGCCAGAAACAACAACAACAAGCCGGCTGCATGTGGTGGGGATGGAATCTTTTTACTTAACCGAGGATATTAAAAGATATCCAGATACATGTAGGGTCTTAGTGTTGTGTTTACCGGAGATGTGCTAATACGTTTAAGTCATTTAGTGTGAAAAAAGCATTAAAAAAATGACTAATCGACTAAAGACATCTTAGTCAACTAAGATCAAATCAACCGATTAGTCGACTAATCGACTAAGAGGGGGCAGCCCTAGTTGTAACAACATCCACAGTAGGCTAAACATCTTTACCATAAGTGCATATGTTTTCTACGTCAATATTCTCATTGGGAATCAGATCCGTACACTAGGCATTACTATCACTTTGCAGGTTGTTGCTCTAGCAGGGTCCACTGACAGTATTAAAATTATAAGATGGATATGTGCAATTTACACGATTGTTATTTGACAATGAGTTTAGCAACTTGATAAACTGCTCTGGTGTTATATTTCACTATTCTGACCGTGATTAAACTTGTACTTTAAGGCAATCAGCCTCTGAAAAGATTCTGTTTCTCCAAAAACAAAAGCCAAGCTCTCGGTCATGCAAGGTAAAACACCCATGTTTGGAACATTACCCAATATAGCCATTAGCCTGAATTTTTTTCTTGCTTTCGCACTGCATACAGCGTATGAATTTTGTGAGTTCCTTTAATAAACGTAACCTCTGTGTGAAATCTAAAAAACTGCAATTGTCAAACGACTGTTGACTACAACACTGTTAACCCTTCCTCACCCTGCCCCCCAAAAACAATTTGTCTTGTGAGAAGAAGCAAAAATCTTGCATTAGCACTGCAAGTCAAAAGTGGCACCTCAGTAATGTACACCATCTGCATATGCATACAGCAGCCTCCCTGCATCACTCACATCAATGAGCTGTTGCTGCTCCTGGTCCGTCATCTGGGTGAGACTGTAGTACCTCCCGGCCAGGTCGTCCTTCAGGCCGGCGAGGGCGTCCACCACCACCTTCTCCACCTCCCTGCGCTCCGCCCGGGTGCAGGCGGGGGGCAGGCTCAGCCCTCGGATACTGCGGCCCGTTCTCACCCTGGACGACAGCACGTAACGCGGGTCAAAGTTGCCCGAGTGGACCTGAAACAAAGGCAGGTATGGAAACATTTCTACATATATTTTGCACATCACTGATTTGAGTGGGGGCGGCACGGTGGTGTAGTGGTTAGCACTGTCGCCTCACAGCAAGAAATCCTGCCTGGGACAAGGACTGGGGCCTTTCTGTGTGGAGTTTGCATGTTCTCCCCGTGCTT
>JAOVVB010234049.1:0-23712 GCA_028570985.1 Heterobranchus longifilis | reverse complement strand
AATTCGACTAACGTCCCCCCCCCCCCCCCCCCCAAAGACATTTCTGATTAGTCCACTATTCAGCAGGCCAACAGGATTTTAACTGAGCTTTCTCATGTGTTGAACTATGAGTGTGTGCTAATGAATTCTGGAAGGACGTACAAGGACCCCATGTGTAAGCAACATGGTTACAAACATGCATTTGTCCCTCTGTCACTTAAAGTGATCAATGGGAAACTCCTGGAGGACAAACAGAAGGGTAGAGTCGGTAGGGTACTCTGATAACTGCAAATTTTAAAGATCGTGTGTGTGCTTGTAATATGGAAAATGACAAGTTTTTGTGTGTGATTTGTGTACGAGGGTGTGTAATATGTTCTTGAATTCCTATGACTCTTGGTGGAGTGAATGGCTTGTGATTAATTGGCTCTTTTTTTTTTTATCTCAAGCTGATGTTTGCACATGTGTTCTTATTTAATGTTTTTATTCCCTTTCTCCAAGACAATCTTCTCCCTTGGGGAGACAATAAAGTAACCTTAACCTAATGTGAATGTTTTTGCAAAATGTCTACATTGTGAAAATTTAGTTATTACAATGTGCAAAAAAAAAAAAAAAGGTTGTTTTCCGTCAAATGTAACATAGACGGATACATTAGCTAGTTACTAGCTGCGTTCTGCATCTGGAAATGGGGACACAGACTCTGAACCATACAGCAAATATGCAGCAGAACCACAACAATGACCTAAAAAGCTCCATGAAGCTGAGGGAAACTGCAGACTTGGTGATAATTGCGTAATAATAATTGCAGGTTTGTCACCACAATGGGCCTGTCCCAAATTGCACATAATCATTTGATACACTCTTATTAAAACGTACTGATACAAGCACATTAAAAAAAACACTTCAAAGATAATCTTACTAATGTGAAGATCATCAGCATCAAGACTTGTAAACATAAATTTCCTAGTTATAATCCATTTAAATAGTTTTATCGAAACTTCCCCATTGTTCCCCTGCATGACTTATTGAATGATATGTGTATCCATGAAAAGTCAGTTTTGTCATCACCCACTTAACTGAACCAATCACCGTGGATTTAGCGTTATTAGATCATCCACTGGAAGGGCGCCATCCTTCCAGGGTGGTGTCATAAATACGGAGCCGATGGTGGGAATGATAAATTACGGTGCAAGGGGCAGCAAACACTGAGGACTCATGTAGATAAATTCAACAACTTGCACATCATAACAGCCCCCATGAAGGCTGAGGTTTGTGCAGTTCCAATTCCCGAGCAACAGTTTGGTGCATCTGCTGCCAAATGTTTTAGAAGGGGTCAACATTTCAAGAAGCTCTGCGAAAAGTCTGGAGGAGAAGGCACATTTGGGAGTCTGCTTTATGACAGTAATGTAAGCATAGTATGAGTCAGGTTTTATGATTTCTGATGTCATGTACTTGTGTTATGACTATGGAAGCTTGTGCCATGCTGAAGTCTTTTCACAGTCCCCATTCTCTTTATGAGCTAAAAATAGTGTAAATGCTATGAATTGCCAAAACTAATGTGCATGATGAGTGGTTGTTATACAGTAGTGAGCCACAGGCACAACTTTCCTATTGAAGAAGAGTCTTTTAGCAAGACACTGGAAATATTGTCATTCATTCAGATTTATTTGACAGTTTTGGTAACTTGATACTCCCCAGCCTTTTTGGCTGGTGACCCCTTGACCCGTAAAATGAATTAATATCTGCTTACGACCCCTCACCACAGGTTCAATATTTCATGAGTTGTGACCAGTCCAACCAAAGAGTTATTTTCTCCACTAAACCTCTCAGATTGTTTCATCTGAATAACTGTTATGGGGCTGAGGAGGTAAAATGATCCGGTATTTAACGAGAATAAAAAGCAAAGATCAAAGGAAAGTCAGAGAAAAACAAATAAATGTGAGTAACATGATATTATTTATTTTTTCTTGTCATGTACTGTACCTATCTTGTTTCATCTTGTGATCCCTTGGATAGGTCCTGACCCCACAGTACATTAAGTTGTAAAAATGAGCTCTATTTTGATCAGCTATATAACACTCTTAAAAGTGATAATTCTGCATAATGATCATGTTTACTTTAAATACTTTTTTTTCCATATTTTCAACATATTTTTCTTGTAATAAAGGATCATGCACTCATTTGTCCTTTTTGTTAATATTTCTTCTATTTATGAAAATATTTATATATCATACTTTATCTGCATCCTATTGTTCTTATATGTAGTCTTTTGCAAAATATTTTGTGTCTTGAGTAGTTAGCTTTATATATTTATATACTTATGTCTTTGCAGCTGGCAACACTTGTTGCCTCTGATTTTCTGCAGACACACCTCCTGGCCATTTCTGGGCAGTTCATTCACTTTTGTGGATATTACTCAATTATGTTTTTTCTTGTTTCTGATTGGCATATGAACCTCACCTGTGTATTTATAAAGCAACTTGTCTGCTGTCTCCATTACGCTGATGATGGCTCATTGCTGAAACACATTTATTTTGCCCAAAACAACAGAAGAGACTACTACTACTTATCCGTGAGTACCGGTGTTTTTGTTGTACATTGTAGCCATTTTACTTAAATCCATGATCTGAATACTTCTGCTCCGAACATGAATGCAACCCACAGCCATGTTAACAGAATGGGTCCATGGTGTGCATTACAAAGCCACACAGCAATGATGTTTTGTTTTTTTATATACTATTGTTAATTTACTGTGAGATGTAAAAACTGACTTTTATGAACTTGTGATGTACGATAACATGTGATATTTGAGCTCCATAACTAAAGCTTTAAACATGAACAACCCTGACAAGTTCAGCTTTGTTAGAAGAAAATAGGTACAAGCTCTCGATGTGGATGCCATATATTTTGCTGTGGGTGGGCTGGTGGCTTCATGCAAAATTACATGCATTCTGTACAGCTGTCACTCACTGCGGACCTAAAACATGGCTTTTATAGGTTAGTCTGACACAGTTAGTTAAAATTCCGTCTGGATCAAACCACTTGCTCTTGTTTGCCTCAGGCAGACGAGGCAGATAGATTGTGATCTTGGATTACATGGTTCCACCATCATTACGTGTAAAATATTGAGTTCTGCTTACAAATCCAAGACAAGAAAAGTGCTATGTAGGGTAACTGTGTTTTAGAGATACATAGGGCCTACACACAAAACATGACATTTGAGGGCAAAGGATTAAAATAGAGTAAATGTGTAGGTAGAATTACTGTGAGGCCAAAAAAAGTTTTGTTCAAAAATCTATTTTTCAAATGTGATTATAGAGGCTCTCTACGGCTGTGCATGTTTTTTAGCCATGCTAGCAGCATGTCTCTATGAATGGCAATGTTGGTCCGCTACTTTTTGTCTCAACAACTACAGGATGGATTGCCTTTAAATTTTGCACAAACATTAATGTCCAAAGGATGAATCCCTCTGACTTGGATGATCCGCTGACCTCTCCTCTCACAATTTTTGCTTTTTAGTGAAATGTTCAATTCAATGCATTGTCATGAAATTCGGCACAGATATCCATTGTTCCCAGAAGATGCATCCTAATGACTTTGGTTATCCCCTGAATTTTCATCTCGCACTGCCAGCTAGTAAAAGTTTTCAATTATTCATTATAATGGCACATCTACTCAATAGATGACCACAACATTTTGAACAAATAAGCATGGTTCCCAGAAGATGTATCCTAATGACTTTGGTTTCCTCGAGCACCATATAATAATAATTGGAATAACTTTGGTGACCCCCCCGACTTTTAATCTAGCACCACCATCAGGTTTCAATTTGTCCAATACTTTGGCTTATGACAAAATACCTGCAAAGCTAATAGCATTTCCATTAGCCTCAGCTGTACTTTGTGCGTAGTGCCAATTATCAAATATTAGAAAGCTAACACGCTAAACTAAGCTCGTGAACATGGTGAACATTAAACATCAGCATGTTAGCATTGTCATTGTGAGCATGTTAGCATGAGGTTTTTAGCATTTAGCTCAACGCACAGTACAAAGTGTAGCCTCACACAGCTGCTAGCGTGGCTGTACATTCTGGTCTTGTTTTCCCATGTTTACAACATAATGCACATGGCTGTATCAACATTAATGACCAATAAAACGTTTTTTGTATTCGTATAATAAAAGCCATTTGCAACTGTTGTAACTGAACTGTCTTGATCTGATTTGTGCTCTCATGATAAGTACCCCAACCATAATGACTCACTCTCTGCAGCACACACTGTTTAAGCATACCAAACAAAGAGCAATGACTACACCAAACAGAACCAGTACAGGACGCCTGCATTTTGTTATGGAGGGGCTCGAGGAGGCTCACTCATCATGTAAACCATTGTGTTTTTGTTTGACACACAGTGCTGGGAAACTCGACTTCCCGTCCCTTGAAATGGGATTGCCAAACAGGATTATTTCATCACCAATTTATTACCATCTAATCCTGGAGATTTCTGTCTTGGCATGGTGCTTCTCTCAAACAAACAGACAGAAGAGGGCGGACATGGGGTACTGGCCCTTAATCATCTGCTCTCCTGCGGATTCATCTTGTGAAAATGGGGCTCTTCCTCAGTTTTCTCATCACTGTTTAGTTCTTTTGATTTGTATGAAGAACAATTCTCTTGTAACGAGTCTGTAATTAGGGAATTGTCTTTGAGGTTTGGAATAGAATAGCGAAAGGATGCAGTCACAGCATATTCAAGAAGTTTCTCATGTTCAAGATGATTAGAGCCAGTAAGAAAGACTGCGTGTGGTTAAAAAAA
Source organism: Heterobranchus longifilis (assembly GCA_028570985.1). Classification (NCBI taxonomy): domain Eukaryota; kingdom Metazoa; phylum Chordata; class Actinopteri; order Siluriformes; family Clariidae; genus Heterobranchus; species Heterobranchus longifilis. Next base: position 18,925 of record JAOVVB010234049.1, on the reverse strand, counting down.
AAAAAAAAAAAACACACATATTGTAATCTTTAGCTTTTTGGATTGCAAAGAATCATATGAAAAGGAGAGAAGACATGGTATCTTGTTGGTGAGATATGAGAGATAAGTTACCTCAGTAATCATTACATCAAGATGACTTAAATTAAGCATTAATGTTAACTCTTGACCATGGAAATTGTAGTTTGACAGCAATCCCAATTTATAGTCCACCAACTAGTTTTCTTGGGAGCTTTCAGCCTTCACACACAGTCTTCCTCAATCCAGTTTAAGGACTTCTATTCTGCGATGGCTTAAAAGCATAAAATTTAATTATTTTAAAGTATATTTTTGGCCATTTTATGCCATTATTTCAGATTTGACAGTTGAGAGAAATAAGGGGAGTGATAGAGAACGAACATGGGATGGTGCAGTTCATGGTAAGCGTGTTAAACTCCTATCGGCCACCAGGACGCTCCATAAAAGTTCACTCTTGATCTTGAAAATAGAAGTTTTAGCAAACTGTTATTTTTAACAGCTAGTGAGCTGAACTGAACTCCATCCACTGACAAAGACCATGTGATATAGTTGGAAGCTCTAGAAATAGTCTGAATAAACACTGAGTTGGGATCACTTTGTCATTTTTTTTCCCGATCGAAATCAAAAGCTTTCAATTTAGATCATGGAAATCAGAAGTAGGATTGGCAATTCAACCAGTAGGTTTTTTTTTCTCCACCCCCATCTATTGTATGTCCAAAGAAAAAACCAACAACCTACACACAGCACAGCTTAACAGTAATGTTAGCCTGCAGTTAAAGACACAGCGTAACTTAGCTTACCAGTAGCCTGCAGCTGCACTTTTCCAGACACCATGGCCTCTACTGGAGATGAAACAACAGAACTGAAAATGTCCCTGCTTCCTGGAAGTAACCAGTGTGGCAACATTTTACCTTCCCCGTGAGTTATGTAAACAACAAACAGTAAAGTGTGTGGGACTGATGGGACTTGTGCAACTCGTAAACTCATGGTGCATTCAGGTGCACCTCATAAACTGAGAACCTCAAGCTGTTGTAAAGTAGGCTACCCTTCTGCCATCTAGTGGATCTTCTTTTAGTTGTTAAGTTGTTAGAAATCAAAAATTGAAGAATTGTGACCTCAAAAAGTAAAATCAAATCATGGATTTGGAGTATTGTGACACCCTTATTCATTAGGCTAAAGTACCAGAAAACATGCAATATTGTGAAATATATCGTTATCGAGGTATGAAATTACCTATATTGGGATTGACGATTTTGGCCATATCCACATGAAATTGCAAGGATGATGACACCAGCTCTACTTGGCTGAGACTGACTGAAACTACATCTTTGGCTAAATTTCAGGAATGCATTTTTGCACAGAACCAGGAGTGTGAATCTTTTCCCACATCTTTTTCAGTGTTGCTCTACTACTTCAGGGTCAGTGTGAAAAGGAGGAATGAGATATCAATAACTCTTTCAACGTACATATGTCATGTGAGTATTGCATCAAATTAACTGGAAAAAAACACAAATTACAAACTCTGTTGTACTTGTTCTGGATGAGTCCTAAAAATAGAGCTGTTACAGGAGTGATAAAACTTCACTAGGCCCTGCTGTCGTGCGGTACTTATTGCCTCGCCTAATAAGCACAGAGGGGTGATCCAACACAGTCAGGTTGATGAGCTTGTTGTGAATAATAGCCCTCAGTTCACATGAAGCGTACACGCTAACAACTGCATCTGACAGAGTCCAGACTGTGAGGAAAAACTTGGAGTGGAGGGACTTCATGAGGAGTAGCCAGGCAGTAAAAAACAGAACGTATGTATGTGTTGGCCAACCTTGATTTAGTCTCATACCCATTACATACTGCTGAAAGGCTCTCTTGGGTCATGTCGGCAAAGCACAGGACACAGTGTTTGGTCAAAAAATACAAAATGCATAAAATCAGTTGGACGCTGAAACAATAATTTGGGTTAATTTTGCTGAAAAGCTTTTCTAAATTAATATGTTGGATGCGACTCAAGTAATTGCCATCCAAGCATAAGATATTTTTGGCGCTCATATGAGTGTTTAAAGTGTGTCTCCAGTATGTTTTTGTATTTTGTTTATCGTGTTCATGCAAATCTCACATTAGAGACTGTATTGGACTTGAACTTTAAATGGAACTTGAAGTCGAGGTTTCTCAATTTACTCATTAAAGCCAATAACTGTAAACTAAAGATCCATATTTCCATTTTTATTTTCTCTTTCTTGGCTGCTTTGAATGATGAACAACATCTTTCCAAAATAAAATACACGTCATTTACACAGTGTGACATTCACATAAAGTGAGGGCTGGGTTGAAAGTTAAACTACTATTTGAGCATTACTGCAGCTGATCGTGATTATTGGCTCTTTATTTGAAATATGGCAATATGTGTGAAATATTGAGCTGTGAATGCAAACAGAATAAAGCCTGAGTGCATGCATGTTTGCAGTGCAGACAAAGGGAAATTAAACTTCATCACAATGGAATTAAATGACCTCGATGTGTGATCACACCACTGTGAGCAGAGCTTGTTCTGTCTCCTCTCCAATGATTACCTTTTAAATGCTTTTCCACAACATTTAACAGATTTTCCACCTTTATCCCTCTTTGAGGAAATCACTCACTCAGGAGACGAGGAATTCCCAGACAGTAAAAAGTATCTCAAGAAACATGAGACATGTCTCCACTCACATCTGCATCCCCATATAACCCAGCATCCTCCCTGATTCCATACGGTAGCTTGTATATCACACAGGTTTTATAGAGTCGAGCCCTGTGTGGGCGGGTAAGACGGTATCCAGTTAGTGCAGTGATAAACTTCACAGCCAAGGGCAGAAAGTTCGCCGCTCCGATCGGTCGCCTGCAAGACATTACTTATCATTGCTCGGGTGAATAACAGACCTTGCCCTTTAATGTGGCTTGTGTGATCACGCCAAGCTGCACAAAGCAGCCGTTCAACCCGGAGCAAAGTGTGGTTTTCAGAGGAATCCCTTTACCCCCTACCCATAAGCCTACCCTCAAACCCCCTCCTTCCCTCATGGATGCTGCCTCGCCATTTTTTGGGGTATTGCAGATGTGGAGTTAGTAGCTGGCACAAGTTACAGTATACGACTTTGTGGGCTGCGAAGCCTCACTGTGGCAATCAGGGGTGCATTGGACTGGACTGCAGACACTAAGTGGGCTGCTGCCAGTGCTTTGAACTGTGAAAATAAATACTGAATAGGGCTACGTTGTGCTAGCCAGGCCTTGAGTCCTATAGTCATCTGTCTTGGTGTACACACCGGTGGGAGTGTTTGCCTTGGACATCAGCCACCGCATGTGGTAGCTGAGATTTTTTTCGCGCTGGATCACACTTTTTGAGGGCGCATTTAATAAAACCGGCTGCTGAGTATAACGGGTAAGAATTCAGACTCATTTTGCACATGTGATAACTTTCCCTCATCTCTGCTCTCTGCCCTTGTCAAGGATGAGATCTGCACAAACAGGCAGAGTATATCTCTGTGTCTGGTAGAGACGTTTGTTTGAGGGCTGAAAGAGAGATCACTGGGGTGAGAGGATGTGGGCCACTCAAAGGAAGGAGGCAAACGAAGCACCTGGGACAGGTTGATTTGGATGTTTGGACGTTGAAGGGGAACTTGTTCGGTGGCCAACACTGTTTCTTCACAGAGACCCGACAGTGCCGCGCTGTCCGCTGCACAGTAGTTTTAAACAGAGAGTGAGAACAGGAGATTGGATGTCAGAATAAACCATTCGGGGGCGTTTGTAGGATTGTGCACTTACAGCTCCCCTGTTGCCATATATTGCTTTATCTGCTGCAGTGTACACTTAATCCAACAATCAAACTATATTGAAAAACAGCATGAGTGAAGCGATTAAAATCTGAGTCTCTAACAAGGAGTCATCCTTGTTAAACAGGAGTGCTGTTTGTGTTTAACGAGGTACAGGGAGGATTATAGGGTATGCCATGCATACTTTGCACTAAATACCCTGCTCTTAGTTTTGATTGGAATATCCCTCTGCACTCAAATGTTAGTTTATTCACTTTGGTAGCTCTCCACAGGCTGAGAAACTCTCTAGCATGTCATATTAAGTGCATACCTTAAGTTTGTGTGAAGGTTTTGATTTATGACAGTTTGCCATGCTATTGCCATTTCCTTCTGGCCCTATTTTCATTCATCCAAAAAATGGATTTGCTGAGTATGCATGCACTTTTTAATTCTACTTTATTTTGCTGAAAGACATTCACAGTTGGGAGTCAGCCAGTACAACCACATTCTTCTACTGTTGGCCACCATAAAGCTTCGCCCGAGCAATTGGAGTAATCCTCAACCCCAGTCCTCACAACTGGCTTCATTTGAATTTAAAATGCAGCTGGATATGCTGGCAGCTTGCATGTTAAACTTATATACTCGTATTTAGTGTTGCATAGTAGTGTTTTATCATCACATTTTCTCTCCAACTCAGCTTCTTTTTTTTTTTTGCCTTTTTCTTAATCAGCTCTTTTCAGTCTGTTTTTGTGCCTTGTGGAAACATCATAAAAACATTTTAATTGTTTAGTATTGTTTTTGTTTAATTATGGAGCAAGCATTTTGGAAAATCTACAGCACTTTTAATCAAAAAATACTAAAAGTGAAATATGCACTATTATCCCATTGTGGGTAGTTATTGTGGTCCAACTGCAAAAAAGCATGAAATACAAAACACACACAATGCCCAAACTAACTGCCATGCTAACTGTCCCTACAGTGTTTTTCAAGGACATTAAGCTTATCCAGTGTAGCCGGAACAGCTACTCTGTTTTGCATGTTTCCATCTCGCAACAGACGCCCCCAAAATCTGTCACAGCTACTGCAAAAGCACGCTGACATAGAGTTTAAATGTCACTTGAGGATACTGTCATGCCAAGAAAAGCCATCAAGTTCACTGTCATGCCAAGAAAAGCCATCAAGTTCAATCAAACACTGATAGAAAACAGATCACATCAAGATCTTGGTGACATTGTTTGGTACGAAAGATGCCGCGGGCTGCTTTGAGAAATTTGCCCGTTTTTTGCTTTGGTGCGCAAGATCGTGGTCCAGAATGAGATTATCGCAGCTGGCATCTCTTTTTCCAGACTTTGCTCTTTCCCATCTGTCTGGAACAGACTTCATCCTGTTTTTAACCATGTGCCATCTCCTTCAGTGGTTGGAAATTGAAACATGTTGGTTAAAACTGGCATGATAAGCATTTGATAGCCAGTCCATCTCTCTGAGAAACAGGTGTGGTACTCGTTTTACAGGCGTCTTTGTATATACATTTGGAGGAGGATCGTAAGTGCTTCTCGTGTCCGCTGTTAAAAGACTTCATGGCAAACCATCACAAAGAGACAAAATGCTCATATCTCTGACATGAAGGTATTATGATAGGGATAAAAGTACCAGATGTTGATAATAAATCTAGATAACTGTGTTTCAGCAGGGGACTTTCATAAGACTGATTTTCTTTTATTCTCAGGAGGTACTTAAAGGGAACATGCTCATGTGCAAAAAACATTAATATATTAATGCTAATACAACTCCAAAAAATGCCAATGTTTTTCGATGTAACCAACCATTTTGTGCCAGTACTTGTCCAAAATGATACACAGTGCAATCAGTGCTACTGTATATTGTCTTGGCACTGATATGGCCCAAGCAGGAATCAAAAATCTGGTGTTACAGCCACACTGTATCAAGATGTACATGCAAAGAATGTTATGTCTGGACGGCTCATGGTTTTAAGTCTTGAGAGTCCTGCTGATATCTTGGAGTTGTTTCTGTCTTTAGGCTGTTTTGACTCATACTCGTCTTTGTTTCTTCCAGTTTTGGATATTGATTCAATATACTGTAATGTTAAGAATGTGATACAAATGTCCTGCAGATACTGTAGAGGTACATCTAGAATTCTTTTTTAATGCAATCCACAGTAGGTTATTACATGAACAATATTACATTTTTAGGGCTGCCCCCCTCTTAGTCGACTAATCGTCATTTTGGTCTTAGTCGACGAAGATTTCTTTAGTCGATTTTTTTATGCTTTTTCATGCTGAATGACTTACTTATGAGCACTTCTCTGGTAAGTTTACAAGATTTAAATTGGTGTTTTTGCATGATTCTTTGTGGAGAAACTCAGTTTTGCAAATATGTCGATTAAATCAATCAATAATCGATTAGTTGACAAAATCTTATGGGGGGTTAGTCGACTAAGAATTTCGTGGACAGTATTTTATAAGATTTCTTGCCACTTTATCGCAACAAAAATCACAATACCTTATTATGTTTCATGAACGAATAAGTTAAATCTGTTAAAAATGCCACTTTAAAAACAAATAACTGTCCAAGAGCTGTATGCTCAGGTAAATGGCATTTTGTTTTTGTCTGGAGGATAGATCTCAACAGTAAAATGTAACTTTTTCTGATCAGAAATAACATGATATTTAACTGTGATAAATGCTGTGATAAAGTTACTCATCCACAAATATATGTGGGTAATTATTTCTGAGTTACCCCATCTGCTTAAGGGGCAATCAAACTAAAAAATGTGTTGCTGTGTGTATGTGGCCACAAATATAAAGATGAGGATGTCCAGTTTGAGTAACAGATCCATCAGTTTGAAGGCTTATTGGATACACAGCGGTCTATAATACTTTGAGAAAGTATTTCACAACTCTGGAAAGTTATAATGAAAGTTAACAAAGGCAATGATTTTATCCTCCTCAACGATCAGGTAAATTGTAGAATTACAAGACAGTCTACTGGAATTGAGCGCTTGTATGTATTGGCTTGTCAACTCATCACACTGTGACAAGAGCCTGGCTCGACTTTGTTTCCAGATGACCCTGAACTTTTTTTGCACTTTTTCTCTACCTCAGTGCAGTGGGCTCATTGGAATGAATGAGGTGGCTGTGTTTTTTTATGCAGTGCTAATGCTGTTTGGAAACTTAGCCCGTTACCAGGAGCTTTTAGCTATACCACAGCTGTTTGTCAAATGTTCCTGCTGCCCAGAACGTTAAAGCTACCACTATTGAGTCCACACTGTACGTTGTTTTGGTCTTTACCTTGCAGTTCTCTGGTCTCGGTCTCAACTGCCTTTGAAGAAGGTCTTTAAATTGACTTAGACTTGACTGAGGTGGTCGAAACTTTATATCTACACATTTAGGCATAGATTGCCGCTTCCCTACTTTCCAACTTTAGAACAGAGGATAAAACAAGCTGCCATCTTCAAGAAGAGGAGCCCAATGTGGTTTTCATATCCACTCAGTGACTTCATACCGTGATTGGGGACACACTTAATGTGGTTCATTACAAACAGTGACGGCTGGAAGAGGGGAAGGATTGAGAAACCTGATTCTGGCACAACAGTAGTTTACCAAACCCTTCTTGTCTGTTTAGAATTGAATCAGCAAGCAGCTGTTCCCGTGTTGAGTGACTACTCTTCAGCAGACCGTGGTTGTTTTGCATGCCCGCTACAAAGTGCCAGGCAACGTTTGGCTGAACTCATAGTGCCGCTAACCCTCTGCCACGCACGTGTCTTTGATTCCTATGTAAGGCTTGAATAGCAACATCTTCTTGACATTGCAGATGTTGGTCATTAATAGCATGTGTTTGTCATCTCTTTTTTCATCCCGTATCCTAATAGCTCTTGAACTACCATTTTTTTTTATATCACTTTTACGTTTCCTTAGTTTCTTGGATGAACATCTGAGAAAGTGTTAAATGATTTAGTGCCTTGTTTAAATGAAGCTCACACGGAAAGGGGGGTATAATATTGTCCTTGTGTGAAAGCTACGCCTCTCTCAATGACTAATGCCCATGTTACAAATGATCGCTTTTCAACTTTTGCTTGAACAATTAATTATGGAGATAAATGATAGGATGTGAGTAGGCCTTTATGTCACTGCCTACGAGGCTCCTGAGAATGCTCAACTTGACATTTCTGTCTAATTGGTTCTTTCTTCTGTCTTTGCTCATTTGTAAACTTCATATGACAACAGGTAGGACTTGTATGAGTGTGTCCTGTTGTTTAATATTCAGACAGTTTGAGGTTCTTATTCTTGGGCGGAGTTTGTTATTCCAAAGAGAGCTGGGGCATATTTTTCCTATTATCATTATCCTACTGGTTGTGTTTACAGCTTTTGCATAATTGGAATGAGGTATGGTTACTTGAGACAACGGCAATCTAAGAAACTCATACACACTGTCTGTTTTAGTCTTTGTCAGGGAGTCGGAGCACACGACTGTATTCAGTGTAATGAAAGCAGCACAAAAGTAACTATGGCGCATTTATTTACTCGGGTTGAAATTAGACATTTTCCAGAGGAAGGAAAGAGCCGGAGAAATCATACAAAAGATTCAAAACACATGCTTTACTGAGGAGCTCTGCAGAGAGAGGCCTGAAACGCAGACAGTTGCAGTGGTTTCGAAGAATCGTATCCATTTGCCTGAAGGATGCGAGTAACTGTAAATGACTGGAGAAATGTACACACGCTACAGAGATTTTACAAAGAGTAAAGTAAAGGCATTAATACAATGTATGAATCCCAAGTAATGGCACTCTAAGAGCGCAGACCTCCGCCATGCCCTATCTTGCAGCTAACGTTCTGAATTGAGGGGGGCGTTCATGTGAACTTTCCCAGTCGGGAACTGATATTTCCAATTATTCCGACACCACATGAAGGCAGCACACATGCCCTATCTCGCAAAGTTAACAAAAATGAAAAAAAATGTGTGCATCTGCCTCGTGATCCGATCCAAAATCTAACAGTTTCTTCGGGCCAGTAGTTTTTTCCAGAATCCTGCTGACAGAGACCGAGCCGAAAACCTCCTTAGCGGAGGTAATAAGGTGTCTATATTAGGTTGTTGTAGTTTGTATGAGTTTTTTATAGCAAGTTCCTTGTCTTCTAACCTTAAGACCATTTTGTAAATGTGTGTATGTTTAGTGTATATATTAATAATTTCTATGAATTCTTTTTTTTTTTTTTATGCTTCATTTGGTGTATAGTAGATGCTCATAATGTACAGTATACAGTCTACATAGTATTCTAGTTACTTATTTATACTAATGCATTATAATAATTATTGGACTTCTGCTGCTATGATATTTTAATTTACCTGCATGATATCAATAAAGTACATTTTATCATATCCTATCTTCATCATGTTTTTCTAGAACAAACTCAGTAACTCACTCGGGACAAAAATGAAAGATTTGCCAGATGTGGAGTCAAATGCAAACCTGCACTTGACAAGCACAATCACTGGTTTCTTATGTTCCCTGTAAACATCATCACCAGAAGATTCAAAACCAGGATACTAACGATCATATGAACGTCATCACTGAAGCCATATTTGCATGGAACTGGGACTTAAGTGATTTCTCATAATTGCATTTCTGCATGTAAAAATCTGCCATGTCAAATTTTTTAATAATTAGGCTATTTCTTCACCCCATGTGTCAATACTAATCCCAGTACAGGCACATAATTACTGATAACTTAATTCCCATAGCCTTTAATAATCAGGATACCACTGTTCCTGCAGAGCTTTGTCTAACGTAGACATAACGTTGTGTTCAGAGCATCAGGGGTCGCATGTGCTTTCTTTTGACCGTCTTGACCGTTAATGTATATATATAAAATCCATATCTGAGAGCAATATGAGTGACAGCAGTGTTGAAACAGCATGTGCAGATGAAATGATGACAATTTCAGTGAGTATGGTTCTGTGGCTTTTTAAAAACACATTTCAGTTATGGTGCATATTACTGTAGTTTTCTGGACGTCACGCCAGATACCACTTGAGTCGGATGTTTGGCTTTTTCTCGTCCAACATTATTTACTGGCACTGACAAATTCTGAGCTGACTGTTCAATAACAAGCTGTATGTACAGTCAGTTTTGTTAAACCACATGTGTCATTCAGACTGAATTTCTGCTGACTGATTATAAACATCAGATCTGTGTCACATGAGGGGAAAAATGAAAAGAGGGACATTTTATAAAGCACTGTAAACATAACCCAAAATCTGTATTTGTTATTATTTTTTAGTTCCCTTTCACTTTGTTTTACATAAGGAATACATTCAAATCAGAGCATATATGAGGATTTCTGGGAAATAAGGCAGTATACATTACACAACCTCAAAGCTATCGCAGCTATAACATCCTGTAACATCCAATCTACAACACAGACACTACAAAGAAATCTTAACCACCGTTTGAAAGTTTATTTTTCCATTTGTTGCCAAACAAAGCAATACAGTCGATCTTCCAGCTATGGAAAATGGATCAGATCTCATTCCTATACAAGATTCCATCTTTTGCCTTGAACCTGTAATGGTAACAAGGAAAAACACTTGGCTAAACTCTGCACCTCTGTAAGGTCATATCCAGCAGTGGAACCAAAAAAGGCTGTAAATCAATGGGTTCAGCTATATGCAGTCTGTGACAATGCCATTTTTAGGCCCTGATCAGACAGCAGGCGTTAAAAACACGAGGCACACTGCACAGCGTTTTTTTCTTGAAGACAACTCCAATCAGACAAAGTGTTTAATGAAGCTTGAAATGCTTGAATGTTAGAAAGTAGTTAAGGCTTCAATTTGTTCAGATATGTCTAGCAGAGCGACACTAAAAGTGAGCCAACGTTAGCTACCACCACAGAAGGTCCATCTCTCTATTCATCTGACTGTCCAATGGGGGGAAAAAATGCCTGATGACGTTGGGCGCTCTGAGATCAAGTTTTTTCAAGTCGAGGTGTTTAGGGCGATCTTGCAAAAAATGCAAGGCATATAGAGCGGAAAAACACGAGGCGCTCAACAATGCAAAAGCAGCGAGAAAAACGCTTCACTCTCATTGAAAACAATTACAAAAAGCTGCCTCCGGCTGCTGAAACATGCTCGTCTGAGCTGGGCCCAAACTGTTGTATGATACGACCATGCTCAAAGAGTAGAGGTGCCCGGAGTCTTTTCCCAGATGCCTCAGGTTTCATGACTGGACTCAAGGCACAAGGGCTCAACCTCTTCTGACACGGTTGTTCTGAAGTACACCAATACAGGCCACATAATTGCTGTTTACATCGCCGTTTCCAGCTCTGTTCTACCAGAAACCAGGTCAGTCAAGTTCAGGTCAATTTCTGTCATCCTATGTGCAACAGCCCTCTGTAAGCGAGAGGCAAAAAAGGAAAAGGCTATGGTATTCCATTTCCTGTTTATAGAAAGTTATGTTGAGACCTTCCATTTTCCCACAAACCCTCTGTTTTCTCGGAGGCCATTGGTTTTCTTCACTTCCTGTCGCTCTAAGAAGCTCAATCCTCGGCTGCAGCCTGACTAGCTGCAGCAGTCGGCGGATTATTATCTGTATCTCTCTCAAATTAAATTTGCTGAAAGGAACCGTCTGACAAATTAAGTTGGAAGCAGCTGGCATTGTGATGAGGACGCTGGCTTCCTGCCCATTTGAATGGGCTTCCGCTACCAGCACCAGGTGGGCTGTCCTACTGCTAATAAAGCAAAGAGGGGCTGCGGGTGAGGGGAGGTCACTGAGACTCTGAGGAAATGGGGAATGGAAAATATGTCTGTACTTTAATTCAGCGTTTTAGGCAACAGGAGAGGGCTAGGAGCCAAACTATTGTTTCAGACCGTCTTTGTCGCTTTCTGCCTTCTGTTTTTACTTTTTCTTCTAATGTTTTTGGACAAGAAGACCGTCTCTCCCACTGTTTTGTCTCTCAGAGATTGAGCGCTCAATGCTTTTCCAGCCGCTCAACACACTGCTGCACCTCACACTCTCAGGGATGTTAGAACAACACTGGGGGAGTTATATCTGCCGCCATGCGTGAGCCCTGTGCTGTAGGTCGCCAAAGCCTGCTGTGAATCAGGGGCTTGATCAGGTAGTTATGTAGGCTTAGCTAAATTAAAAGCCAAATATACTCTCAGAGAGAGTAAATGGCTTTATCTGAAGCCAAACCAGCCGTGATCCCATGAACTCATTATTCTCAAAACGCATGCCTGCCTGCATGCGATGCCACAGGGACACACGCGCCGTACTCTGCTCTGTATGTGTGTGGCACCCCCTTGTACAAAAATAAAGCTTCTAGTCGCTCTGCTGAATAGGAGTTGTGTGCTCATGCTCAATAGGGATTTCCTGAGGTCTAGTCTCCCAATATTGCAGGCTGGGATAAACCCCGATCAGTAGGCCCTTACAATGAAACATGTGAAATCCTCGGCACGTTGGCTTAGTCTCGGAGAACTGTGTCAAAAACATATTGTTTGGCTCCGGGAAAGACGGCAATAAAGACGGGGCATTAGTCCAGTCATACAGTAGAGATGCATCACGTGCGACGGGAAACACCTGGTGCGTGCAGGCTCCCTCGAGAGAGGATAAGGCGAAGAGCAGAGCCAGGGTCAACAGGTGGATACAAATGCACTCCAGAAAAGGCCATCGAGGGCTGAGTGTTAATGAGAGACAAGTGCTCTTTCTCCACTGAGTGACTCTCATCTTGAAACAGTCACTTCTGGTTCTCATTCCACCTGAGTAGTTAACCCTTCCACGCGTGACTTCTGCAAAGGGGGCCTCACACAGATTTAGTTAATGGCTCTCTCTGCTGTCTTTGTGAAATGAGTGCTTATTTGGTTTCAAAGAGGTAGAATTAGTCTGTGCTCCCATGAATATGGAAAAGAAAACATGTGGCTTAACCCTTCCAAGATAGCCGTTCTTTTTAAAACCAACTAAAGTTATATAGCTTACTGGCGAGTTTAAGCACAGCACTTATTAAGACAAATGACAGAAACATGTGAGGGATTTTTCAGCACAACTAAACAAATGAGCGTATGGATTAAGAATTAAATATTAAAGGGGTGATAAACCTCAATCAGTGGCTTTAATACTCTCTCACTTTAGCTTTAAAAGGAATACTTCACCCGCAAAATGACCATTTGTATATCAATTACTCACAGAGTGTTACGTTGACTTCTGAAGAAAGCTTTTTTTTTTGTTGCATGCCTCCATGGTGAACAGAGAATCTAAGAACAGAGGAAATGGCAGTTTAACAAGGTTTAACAACAGCAAAACTACATCAAAACATCTGTTTACAAACTCTCACACAACTCGTGCAGTATAATCAAAGTCTCATTTATCCAGTCGAATGCCCAGAACTTCCAAAACATATGCATCTTCGCTAAAACCTTACTATTTACAACACTCGTCCAAGAAGTTTGCACTGGCGCACTACTTGTCCATTAATCTTTGAACCCATTGGCTATCTGTCTTATGACGATTTAGCCTCTGGGGGCAAGTGCCAATATTTCAGCCTTCCTCTTCAGCCCTCAGACTTCCTCTTCCGTGCACCAGTCATTGTTTATGGTCCGATTAGCAATTTGAGATGCAAGAATGGAGTTGGATTTGAAAGACAACTCTCTATAAACAGATATCTGTATATGAATGCAGATGAATAAAAACATAATGCTAATAAAAAGCTAAATCTCCGTCAGACGATAGCCGATGGGTTCAGAGATTGCATTACAGCCAATGCATTCCGCCCCTTCCTCTTCCGCTCCCCAAATCTTGTCCTGTTGCCTACAGATTCTGTACGTGCAGAATCTGTTTATGGAGTTTACTCGTCCATGCATGAGACTGTTTATGCAGAAGTATTGTAAATACCTAAGGTTTTAGTGAAAATGCATGTGTTTGGGAAGTACGACTGGATAAAGGAGACTCGAATCATACTGCACAAGTTTATAAACAGATCTTTTGATATGCTGTTGTTAAACTTGGCTTACTTCAATTCATCAAGACTTTACTCTCCCTTCTCCGTTCACCATGGAGGCATGTGACAAAAACAAAGTTTTCTTTATGAATTCAACATAACACCTGGTAAGTAATTCATATACAAATGGTAATTTTGTGGGTGAAGTATTCCTTTGACATTAAAATTTCCACAGGTTTCTCTGGACGAAGCGAACACTGTGCGTCCATAATATACAGTAGGGATAGATCGAATAATTGGTCGGCCGAATAATCGGTCGGCCGATTAATCGTGCCGATTATCTCAGATCACAAGGCCGATGCAGAGTATTTTTTCTCGAAACATTACAATATTTTTCTTGCAAAATTACAACTTTATTCTGTAAACATTCCTACTTTTTTTCTGGGAAAATTACAACTTTTTTCTCTAAACATTACGACTCTTTACTCAAAACATTACGACTTTTTTTCTTGAAAAATGACAACTTTTTTCTGTAAACATTTTTCTCTCATTTTTCACTTTTCTGGCAACATTACGACTGATCTACAAAAGGACCGAAAACAAAGAGATGCTGCTCGGTGGTCCTGTGCACTAACGTTGTTTTTATTTAAGTACATTTATATATTTCAGAAACAAAGAGATGCTGCTATCTGCTGAATAAGTGTTAAATAAATGTTAATCAAAGTTCAGCAATTTTAAATTGTTGTAGGCTATTTTATCAGATGCAAAAAAAAAAATTTTTTTTTTAAAAATCGGTCGACCACTAATATACAAGGATCATTATGAAAGTTGTTATATTAGGGAATACAAAGACGCTGAGAGCATGTGAACAGCACAGAAGGCAAAGTGTGGTTGAGGATATCTCACACCATAGACTCCATCAACTTAACCATAACGCCATCCTCGGATGTGGCTGCTGTCTCTGACAAATATTCAATGGAACCACAAGCAAACTCAACATGTGATTTAATGTGAAAGACGAGAGGTCAGAAGACATACCACATGCATGTGTTTTTTCTCCCCCCCCAACATCCCCAAAGCGATATAAAACAAACCTGTTGAAAAGTTAACGGCACATGACTTTCTGTACACAGACTTGGTTGAGAATCCACAGTAGGCTACTGTGCTGCACAGCAGTGGGACCCGGTAGGACCGCTGCACTACTGGGAGTTTTCAGACCATCCCAACTACATTTCCTCTGTGCTGGGTCAGTTGAGCGTGAGCTGATGGAGTTTAGCGGAGGGCTTTGTTATTCTTGCTGTTATTAATCTTTGCTTTGAACTGAAAAATGATGTTGAGGCTGAAAGGCACATGTTTGCTTTTGTATGCCACATGTCAGATGTTTCAACACGTACTGTACATCAGGCATTTTATGATCACTGAAGAGTTGGTGGAGCTGAGGCTGCAACGTTTTTGGCTCCAAAATGTTGTTTGGGACTTTATATATGAAAAAAGAAAGATGGATTGAAAATAAAATACATATGACTCGCCTCTTACACATAAGACGGTGCAATAAACATACTTTATGTTTGTCATTTCAATAGTGATGAAATGTTTGCAGACAAAGTTAAAATTCAAGTTTATAGACAGAATATTTGATGATAGGCCTAAGAATGTTTTGTTTTTAGTAATATTTAATGCATTAAATTAAACATAGAAACTCTGCAGGATTAATATGGATTTCGACTTGTCAAATACAATAAATAAATGTTGCTAGTCTCATTATCTTGGCCAGGACTCTCTTGAAAATGAGACTTTTAACGCCCCCCCTCCTCCAGCCAGTGTTTCGTCCTGTTTAACGGTTAACGTTCTATTTTAAAGAGAGTATAGGGTTAGACTATAGCCGGACATAATCATTACCATGACAACCAGATTGCAGCTACAGTGACTTTGCTTATTTGCTGAATTCACTGTTCATCAGACCACAAATAACCAAAGAATTAGCTCAACACACCAACTCTGTCACTCGCTCTCTCAGTCTCCTCCTCCTGCAGCTGTCAGTCATTTTAGAGGAGCAGCGAGGAGCCGCAACGCAGCACCTGAGGATGGATAGACATGTTGCTGAGGTCCGCTGTCTGAAATGCAATTTTGGGACGCTTTGAATGTTTGCATCGTTCACCAGCACCAGTCACTTCTGCCACAGCTCCCAGCACAGATTGTTTTTAATTTGTTTTACTTCTCTAACGGGACTTTGCTGCATGGAGATGTTCTTTGTGTGAAAGTTGTGCGCTCCCCGGGGTCCGGACCTGTTAGAGGCCGGTGCTGGGGAACGATCCTCCAAAACGTCCCAAAACTGTATTTCAAACAGCGGACCTCAGTAAGACATCTATCTGTCCTGCAGAGCGCTGTGGCCGGGAGACGGTAAAGAAGAGAGAGAGAGAGAGAGAGACAGTCGGTGTGTTCTGATATTTCTGTTGGTGGGATTTTGTGTAATCCACTGCGTTGATTGCACCTGTTAACCACACACACACATTACATTACGAAAGCAAACAATGCACTAAACTAAGGTGGAGAAAAAATAAATGAACAAAATGAAGACCCTCAGCTAACTGCTAACTGTATGTATGACGGGGGATGACGTATGACCTACGTTATCATCCCATTTTAGCAACAAGCTTCTTTTTTTAAACTTTGAGCACAAAATTAAGTTATTTGTCCAAAAAAAAAAAAGATTTGGCAAATGATTCGTCTCATCAACACTGTCAGTTAATGACTCAGAAAAATATGAAATATCAAAATGACAAAAAAAAACACTGGAGGGAGGCTTTAAATCTAATGAGGCTTTCCTGATTAAATAACAAATACATTAAAAAGAAAAATCAACTTTCAACATTTTTCAGTCTTTGAAGCACCTCAGCTCAGCCTAATAAGTTTCACAAGCCTAATCTTCACATCCTGAAGACTTTTGCAAACTCCACGCAACACTTCGGCACTATAATAATACACTGAATCAATGAATGGACTTGTATTACCCCACATGACACCCACAGAACGTAAATGGAGGGGTTGCATGTCAGGAGCAGCTGGCGGTTTACAGAGAGACACCTGTGCGGATTAAGCTCCGGTGTCAGGCTGGGTTTCGTTCTCCCAGCGGCCCCGAGCCTAGACTGATAAATGACTCCCAGCTCTCTCGACGCATAGCTTACTGACACACATCTCACAGACATGTTGCTCTGATTTCACAGTGGAAGTGGCCTGGATTCAAAATAGCATGCTTAGGTCATGTGGCCGATGCAGGCACCAGGACTGTCGTGGTTAAATGTGGATCTGTCGCAGTCTCGTGCCTTTTTAAAAAATATGACCCCTGGAGGCCTCGGCCATTATTAAATGTCTTGGCTATTTTCCATCTATCTGAAAGTCTATACACTGTTGAGTGCATCTTTAAGTGAATGCATGAATGCCAGAAATATTACAGTACAGAGAGTAAGAGAAACAAAGTTGATGGATGATGGATTATGTTGGATCTCAGATAAAATGGTGCCGAAACGATTACTCGACATTTTGAAAAAAGAAAATGTTAACTATTCATTTACATATACAAAACCACTGTACATTAGCTGAATACATCTTCTCAAATGTTCAGATTTGCAGCTTTATATCATAAATTAATACCTTCAGATTGGACTAGAGAAGTCCGAATCACGTTTATTTGTCCCAGATGAAAGATATTTGCATGTATCTCCAATACAGACTATGATCCAATACTCCTATTTATCTAAATGTTGATGAAATATGTATCTGACACACTGAAAAAAAACGTTTTAACTGGAAGAATGTGAGTCCGGAAATTGACATATCACTCTGTTGGGAGTTGCTGGAACTACAAAAACAGAGTGATGCTTCTTTTACCTCATAAACAATGTTGAAAGGTTACGTTGTAAAAGTTTTTAAATCCTCTGAGAAAATCACTTGATGACTTGACTGGTATTTGTTGTGCGGATCCAATAAATGTTAAACATGTGACCTGTTTTGGGCATCAGGTGCAAAAGACTCAAGTATCCACTTTCAACAGTTCCTGGATTAGTGCCATTTATTTATCTGACTGTAATTCAGCTCAGCATTTTTCACTTAATTTATTTTCTTTTTCATCCTCTTTAATTAAATACTTAACAACAAAGCGCAACAGGAAATATGAAAAGGCATGCAACAGCCCCTGACCAGACTTGAACCCAGATCGTTATGGTTGCATGGCATGTGTTTTAAACCGCTGGACCTCCGGGACTCTGCTTTTGATGGGTTTTTTGGTGGAAAGAAACAATGTTTGTCTTTGAAGACTTTGTGCTGTGGCGTCAATAATATATAATAAACCACTGGGGTGGCATCTCCACATAATCTACACAGGAAGAGCTGGAAAAAATGAAATAAAACTATACTGGGTTGAGCATTTAACCCTACATTTTTAGATTAATGTGAATTTGCACAATGTCGCTGAAACAAATCTATGAATCTTTGTCAACTGTTTGAAATGCCATGAAATGCAGATTCTGTCCTATAGTGTGAATTATGAGCCCTGATGTGCAGAAATAGAAAGAAGTAGATTTCCCATCATTATGCCATTTAGTGGCTGAATAAATCTGGTAATGACAACAGACAGTGATGGATTATAATTTAACCCGAGTCAATATGTCTGCAACTCTTTTGCTATTTTGTGGTGACCACAGCTGTGTTGACATCCTGCACTTAATCCCTCCAAGTAAAGTTACACCTTGTGATTTATTGGAGGAATTTGAAGAAAAAACAAGATCCTCACCCATGAAAGAGAAAAGATGATGGTGGTCTTTTTTTCATCCTGCACATAAATGCTTCTGTCGTGCATTCTTGGAGAGAGATGGTGGAGGCAGCGGCAGCAGCCAGGAAATGTGATGGAGGGGGGGGGGGTGTTAGTCCAAAGATATCAGTGCCTGGTCACACCAGAAAAGTGTCAGTTTTACATTGTAAAATAGGTGGTGCTGGTAGCTTGGTGACAAAGTGACTACTGGCAGGTCTTGAGAACTCCCCCCATCCAACAAATTTCCAAGAACCGTGGAATCGTTAAGAGACGTGCATTTCGGTTCCGGTTATCGGTTCCTAGGATCGCGACGTGACGACGTCACATCCCTTGTTACGCATTACGTCAGCGGCTCAGCAAAGCACGCCGCTTCTGTTTACATT
>JAOVVB010234048.1:0-39275 GCA_028570985.1 Heterobranchus longifilis | reverse complement strand
CGTAGCGTCGCCCAAGACGATGGAGATTGGTTTAAAGAAATCCAAACAGGCCAGGGAGTTTTTTTCACTACACCGGAGTGAAAGCCACTGAATCTATGCAGTGGGAAAACGAATTAAAAAAAACCTTGGGAACGATTGTTTTCATGGCTAAAATACATCAACATTGACTGTTGGAAGGAGATCGGACACGATTTGCGATCTCTGGTATCAAAGTTATGTTTTTTTGCCCAAACGTTTTTGCAGCAGCGTTACAATGTCAGACTACTTCTGCCTTTGCCTCTGAAACACGAACGTATTTATCTGGCCGACCGCCAGAGATCATTCGCCAGGAAAACATAAACATGGCTCATTTTACCCATTTGAAAACATTACCACTGCTGTTATTTTTCTAATGACAAGCTCTTCATTATTGCACCTCTTTGTGCCAACATGGTGCTTTAAGGACCCCAAATATTTCCACTATTCACCGTCTTTAATTCAAATGCCAGAAGAGGACAGCAGGGCAGAATCAGTAGCATTCCTCTGCCACTGTTAATTAACGGCCCAAACTTGTAGCTAATAAACAGAGCTCCCCTTAATTGAACTGCCAGCTGCATTGTTCCTGGTTGTTTGTAGGGAATGGATGCCATGTTGGCGCTCCGCAGTGTAATTACCAGTGTCTGCCCCACTGGGAGAAGGGATCAATCTTGGGTGACATCAGTGGTGGATACCTCCTGTTGTATCCTTGGGTAGGCTATTGGTTCTCTGTGGCAGGGAAAGTTTATCATCGTGGATAGAGAGCCTCCTCCATGACTACAGGCCGTACTGCAGCTCGCCTGGTCCATTTGTAACACAACAACAGCTTTTCTGGATCACAGTCATTACTTCTGCCACTCAGATTGCAAAGAAAACAGAGTGAATTCCAAATTTATGAACACTGCCCTCTAAACACTATGTCATTTGATGGACTCCTAAACGGTTGAGGGAATTCAATTAGGAAAGGAATAGAGTTTTGAAAATGTGGCACTGTGCCCACCAGTTACTCAGGGGATGTGATTGATGTCTGTGAGTGGCATTTAGCACAGCTGACCCTCATTCAGATTACCATCTCATTAGCATCAATAGACTGAGACACACAAAGGAGAACAGCGGCGTCGCCTGAAAGCTGTTCCAAGGGACCAGCCTGAGGGAATTTCTTGCTACAAAATACTTTAATTCTATAGTTTTAGCGTGACATTAGGGGAGTGGGAGTGCAGCTGCATACAAATCAGATACCAAAACCCTACAATGTCAAGAAGTATGCCCTTAGCCCTATATTTCTAAGCTAATTTGAAATATGTTTTCAATAGTGAGGCGTCCACGAATGTATTTGTTGTTCTAATTATGACAGCGAGTCCCAACTGGGAGGTGGATGTTGTCTTGGTGGAACATAAGGCCTTTAAATGAAAAGTATTAATCTACATAATGTATGAAAGCAAGTTATTTGTGCATCAATAATTGTGGGATATCTATGAAATGTTGTTTACATGTTCTCTTTAATTTATTGCAGCAAATATTAAAACCCAGACTGCAACTCATCAGAATAGTGACAGCTCTTTGAGCTGCCTAAAGAGGAAACTTTTTACAATAGGGAGAAAAGCAACAAACACTGTAGATCTCATTTAATCAATACCACTCTTTGTTTGTTAAAACAAACACGTTTTGTGAGTTTGAGACAATTCAGACAGAACAGGCGAAGATAAGAAGGCCAGTCTCCGTACATTCCTCTCACAACATTGATGTGTTTTTGTCGAGACAGCATGTTATATGAAAACAGGGTATCTTTCTTGTTTCATTTGAGATGCTGCTGCAGGCCCAAATATGGCCTACTTTTACCTTTTCCTCTTCCCCCTGGTGGCGCAGATGTTATAAGACAAGGTTTTAAATATAGTCTGTACAGATGTTTGTGTGCGATGGCGTGCAACGTAGGTGTGGATTTTGAATCATCTGTGGTTCAATCAAGGTGGTAAAATAAATATGGGGAGTGAAACTTGGAAGAAAAAAAACGATGTATGTGCAGGAGAGAGAGGATGAAGAGAGGAGGGGAGACGATGGAGAGAGGCGAGAAGCAAGAGAGGCTGTAAAGAGAAGAAAAGACTAAGGGAAAGTGTGTGTGTGTGTGTGTGTGTGTGGGGGTGTGTGTGTGTGTGTGTGTGTGTGTGTGTGTGTGTGTGTGAATGCGTGTGCATGTGCGCATATGAATGTGAGTTTTACAGATGAATGTGTGACAGAAAATTAGAAGAGCGTAAAGACATGGAATAGAAGAGGGAAACTAAAAGAGAGTGGGTGGTATGAAAGGAAGAGGGAAAGAATGAACACAGGGTCTGCCTTGATTGTATTCAGTACCGTCTCCTGTCTGTCTCTGATCAATAGCTGCTGTCGCTCTGTGCTGGCTCAAACCCCTCCTGCTCACAACCACAAATGTAACCCCAGTCAGCCTTGCCAAGAGCTTTATTATTCATGTGGACCAAATACAAGACCAGAAAACGGGATGAGCACATTGCAAGCTGGACTCGCTGACATGCCTGCTCTGAGTGTGCAAGCCACAGGAAACCACTGCTGGGATAAATACCCTACGGAGTCTGCATTGTCAAAAAACCACTGCTCCCTGTGTTAAAGTGCTATGGGTAGAAAAAGAATCATAGTTTAAAACTGCAAAAAGAGTGGTATTTCTTAGTTCTCCTCGCATTATGTGGTTATTTGTGCCAATGCAGGAGAAAAAAACTCCCTCTAAATCTTCAAAAATCCAGTCTTCAGTGAATACTGCAGCAAGGATAGACATGAAATAGTATTCACAGAAGGTGCAAATCTGTGCAGCCAGGCCCATTTTCATGAGCTTCACTAGAATAAACAAAACTGGGAGCAGTGCGTTGAATGTAAGTAGTAGAGTGGAACATTAATCAGCCTCAAAGATGGTGTTAGCCTGGATATTTGTGTGTTATTGTGACTATGAGAAGGCACAGGTCACTGCATCACCCAGCATGAAAATGTACAAGCATGTGAAGTCATAATCTTTCACAACTGTGAGCTATCAGTTGGTTCCTTTGGACTGTGTTTTATTTCTCCACTCCTTCAATAATGGGGACATGGAACACCATACTTTTTTTATTAAAAAAAAGGACAATGTTGACCAGAGGCAAAATGATCTCATTATATATGTTAACGATACTGCAGAGCAGGAAACAAATGCAATTGTTTTCCTCCATCTACCTCGAATGAGAAAAAGGTCCCATATTGTAAAGTGAAATAACATGTCTTTTTTGTATTGTAAAGCAGGTCTAGGTGCTATATAAATACTGTGAAAGTGTCAAAACACTCAATCCACAGAGAAATGTGTATTTGGAAAGCAGTCAGGACACAATTATACTATTTAAAGGTAGAAAGTGTCGCTACAGTGCTGTTACAGTCATTCCCCAGGTGCAATGATGGTGCAAAGATGCCGAGAGCACAAATGTGGAAAATCCATAAACAGTCAAAATAATGGACGGAGCTTCTGGGTCTGAAAAGTGAAGCCAATGTGGAAGTGCCTTAAACTTGCATTCTTTGCTATGGCCAGCAGGGGGCGACACCAGTGGTTGCAAAAAGACATCCGGTTATACAAGTTTATGAGAAAATGAGCCTATACTTCTCACTTGATTTATTACCTCAGTAAACTGTTTCATAGTAAGTTTATGGTCTCAATCACTAGTTTCAAGTCTTCTTCAATGCAGCACAATGCTCATTTTGTAAATTATGGTCCCATTAAAAAGAAAATAGACGATAAAGCAGGGGATGATTTGGTGCGTGGCTACAGTGTGATTGACAGGTCGCCATGTTGGCAACAGGATAGAGGCTTAGCAATGCTAACCATGGTCCTGTGTTCATTTCAGTAGACGTCAACTTGTTTTGGCTGTTGTACATGTTTTCGTCTTAAACGTTGACCCTTTCACTTTTGTTTTCACTTCATAGAAGTTAATTGTAACAAAAAATGTCTTTTTCAGCCAGTTGAAAATCTGCAAACTTTCCCTCGTTAGCTGTTAGCACGTCGTGGTGCCATTGAAAAGTTTTTTTTTTTTTTTTTTTACAAACCCAACATACAAGTATGAACCTGGATATAAGCATATGGGACATTTAATGCGCATTAATGTTTTATTTCCCCCAAATGCTTGAACACTTTTGCACTAAATGCATAACCCTTTTATGAGGAGTCAAAGTTATTTGCAAAAGGGAGAGAAATGTGAAATCAATAGTGACTAAGCAAGAAAGTACATCTGTGCGTCTGTTTGTTCCTGTTTTTTTGTTTTTTCTTGGATGGCAAAGGTTGAACCAACGAACCATGGACTCAGCTTCTCCTCAGCTTGTGGACTGCTAATTCACTTTAAACTTCGACCAACCTCTCTTGAAGCGAGAGTACATCTGCAGGCAGGTCAGGGGAGGTCATGTGTGGCTTGCTGCTACCGTAGTATGGCAGGCTGGCACATCCTGGCATGCTTCTTATTCCTTTTGGCCACTCGTGTAATTGCCCTCCTGCATGCGCTCCCTATTAAACATGTGAATCGTGCATTGCTCAACAAAAGCCACAGGCCACCTTGTGCATGTACCATTAAATGAGTATCATGCCTTGTTTGTTGGACGAGATAGTTCTTTGCTGGTTTCACGTTTATCATGCTTTCAACTGCCTGCTTGGAATCGTTAAAATGTCTCTTTTATTTCTCCGCCATGCTGCCAAGAGTAACTGAAAAGGCAATTCACAAACTGTCAGTTTCATCTCTAACTGCCACAATCAAAATAGTTTTTGAACAGTCATTCGCAGACCCGTGAGGGGAATTCCGTGTTTAAGATCTCGGTTTTCTGGTAGAGCTCTTCTCGAGGATTGACTCTCCATCTTGCCAGAAGTACAACAGCAAATGACAAAAGAGGGTGGCAGTCAGGAGGAGACAGGAAGGAAACAGCTGTCCAGGGACTCCGAACCCTATCTATAATTCAGAGGAGGTATAATAAAATAAGTTACCCCTTTTGTCATTTGCTGTAAGTGTGATGAAACCCAGCCCAAACGAGGAGGCTGGCTCCAGTGCAATAATAATGAAGACATATTTTTCCTTCATCAGTAGAGAAAGGCTGGGTCCTTGATTAAATATTGACTCGCGATTGTCTATGTTCTTGTCTCGGTCTGATCAATAATTCACGTGAAGTAAAAGAGATCTATATATTTCGCCCAACATCTGCTTTGTTTGTTTGTTTGCATGCACAGGAATTGAACAGAGCAGCAGCTCACTGCAATGATCCCCCCCTTAGTAGGTTAGTAGCGGTGACACCGTATCAATACTTTTTACATCATTTACCCGCAGCTGGTGGATTTGTTTAGCATTCAGCGAGTGGAATCCCTCACAGAATTTTCTGGTAATATATCGTCAGCTTCAGCTCAGCTTCAGCGCCTCCATTATACTCCACTTCAAGTCTGTCACATTCTCATTAAATTAACGTGACAATGTAATGTTGTCAACCACCAGCCATTTCCCATTAAATTCAAAGTCAATAGTGAATCAATGCTGACTGTAATAATTGATGAATCAATCCAAGTCTAGCCAATTTATGTGAATAATATGCAGGTGTGAAGCTTCAGATTATCAAGGGAATTTCTTTAAACCAATTGTGGATGAGTGCTTGTTACGTATAAGTGGGGAGAATAAATTAGGTTTCCTGCATCCAAAGTAATCCTACTTTATTGAAGGCAACTGGTATTTGTATTATTCAGGCCACCATTTGCCTCTCAGTGGTATAGATTACCTGCAGCTCTGACTCCTGTTGCGCTGTCACAGCAAAACAAGCAGTGCTATGAATCTTTTATAGGAGTGTGAAAAGGTTGATGATGAGTACAGTCCCTGAAGCCTGTTTCATAATGTGGGTCCCTATAGATTAGGAATAACATCTACAGCATGCCAATTCCCCAAACTGCAAAAAGCCATTGTCAGTGATCACTCATGGGAGGAGGGTCGTGTGTACAGCATGCTTTTATAGTGGACCATCATGTACTCAGTCATGTACTCGCATGAAAAACACACGCAGCATCCATGACAACAAATCTGCGTTTGATTGAGCTTTAAATGTAGGTGGGGAGCAGACAAATGGGGCTATTTTAAAGCAGAGCCACTGGATCTCCCCCAACAGTATTTATCCAGGGGATGCAGTATTCTCACCCTTCCCATATGTCAAATGCATATCCCTGGAGAGCATCCAGGAGGATTCTGCACAACAGGGTTCCTGCACACCGACTGACTATCCTTAACAGAGATACTGACCGTTTGGCTTATTCTCCACTTTCCCCTGATGTCAGGACTTATTTCTGACGCACACATATTGGATTTTACAGCCATGAAAGATGCCTTTTTATTGACACTTGGGGATTTTGTGGCCAAGTTACACCCTGGCCTAAAGGGATGAAGTGAAGGGAACACATTTAGGTCATTTTATTTTAAGTAAAAGGTCACCAGACAGGAGTAGCAGGAGTTGGATATAAATACTTACACTCCTCGCAGAAGAACTACCGTGAATCAGCGGCCTATTGTGTTTTCCGATATTTTTAACCATAATTATTCTTGTTGTACATCATCATATTTTAATAGAGTCCATTAGTCTGAGTTTGTAGATTGCATTAGAAACAGCATTGAATTAGGTTATTTGATTCAATACAAACACAATTCAAACATATTTGTTAATATTGTTAAAGGTATTAATTTGAAATAACTTAATTATGATAACTAATTGCATTTACAAGGAGGACACATTTGACAAAATATATTAATTTTCACACTGATATCCCAAAGAAGTCTGGTATGCAAAATAAATAATTGATAATAGGTATTACATGCTTCAGCTGACTGCAGTCTTCGTAGTACAGAACAATACCTGTGCCAATTACACAAGCAATTTTCACGCACTCTGTACATTATGGGGACAGTTGCAGACTTCCATTGTACCTGCAGCAACCTTTTTGGGCTGATTAAGTGAAAGGCTGAGCTGGATGATGCGAGAGGGAGAATTAATGGGTTGGTAGAGAGATGTGTACAGGAAAGATGGAGTTGGTGAGCGAGGGGAAATGATGAATGGGTTTGAGAAGGTCAGTGAATGTCATCTGATCCAAAACAGCTACTCAGCCCTTCTGTTATCTTTCCCATTTAGATTAGTAAATCTAAAATCATTGAGTGTGATGGGGCAGAAAAGAGGCATGGGCTGTGCAGAAACCACCAATAAAACACCACAAATCAGCATGTGCTTGTTTAATATACTTTTTTGGAGAAAAAAGATTTGTTTGAAATCTCTGCCCTTCATTGCTCTTGAATCACATACAAAAGGTATATGTATTGTTGTTTGTTTGTTTTACATTTTTGTGCATTTCTTAAACTAGGTCAACCTTAAGAAACCCTTGTTGGAGGTTAAGCTTTACAAAAAACCCATATAACATGATTTTAAATTCTAAACCAACTTTGAAAACATGTTTGAAATGATGATGATGATGATGATATACAGTTTATGTGGAATGTTTTCCATTATTCATTTAAAGCTGTGCTTGACTTTAAATATTCAAACATAAGCATCATATAGCTTCAATGAAGTGTTGGAATGAAGAGATTTGTATGTGCTTTTTATATATTAAACAACCCGAGAGAAATCTATGGGAAAAATACACTTTTAGAGTTTAATCTAAGATGTGTTCTACATTTTCTGTTTTGTGAACTGTAAAGAGCAACTTAACCCCCTGAAGGTCTTGTTTTTGCTGGCCTCCAGTAATTACACTTTGCACCTTGCTGCAGTGATGTGATGTAGCAGTGTACTGCAGGGTGTGTCACTACACCGGTGCACTGTTGTGTGTGGTTACAGGTGCATCAGAGAATACTTCTGACCACAGCTGCTTCATCTGGAGCCAAACAAGCAAAACATTATGTTTCAGCCTGTGGAGTCGTCTTATAAATAAGGGAAAGTTATATTTAAATGTACTTTTATCATCAGGATGCTGTGACACTGCGCGTACTTGGGGCATCAGAAAGGTTTCTTGGGTGCGTCGACGTTGTTTGGAGACAAACTTGAGAGGACAGCAGAGACAACACTTTTGTGTGTTCCTTTTTTCTTCTTTTCTTTCTTAAATGTACATGTTTAGTATATGTGCATGCTTATTTCATTTATGTATTTCTTTATTTTCTTGCCCCCCTGGGATCTTGTTGACAACACCGTTCTTGTTTGGCATGACATTGTGATTTGACAATCCTATTTGTTCACCTCAGTGAGTTGGTCTCATCTAACGAGCAGCACCTGCTGATTGATTGTCACACCTGGCACCTGCCTTTTGTCAACTGCATGTACCAGCATGCCCCCCCCCCTCCCCTCATGTGTGCCTTCATGTATACTTTTTTATCCCTTTTTTATGCACATGTTTAGCATATGTACATGTCTATTCATGTATTTATTTATTTATTTTATTTGTGTGTGTGTGTGTGTGTGTGGGTGTGTGTGTGGGGGGGTGTGTGTGTGTGTGTGTATGTATGTATGTGTATATGAATATATGTGTGTATGTATATGTATATATGCGTGTATGTATATATATATATATATTTTTTTTTTCCTCTATTTTATTTTATTTATTTTTCCCTTTATCCTATTTATTTATAGGATCTTGTTGACAACACACTTGTTGTTTGGCATGACATTGTGATTTGGCAGTCATATTTGTCCACCTCAGTGAGTTGGTCTCATCTAATTAGTGGCACCTGCTGATTGATCGGTCACACCTGGTATCTGTTCTGTGAAGCACGTGTCAGTAGCACTGATGATAGTCAAGTGACTGAAACATGTGCTTCTGTTTATCCACCCTTTATCAATTTGTTTTGCACTATACACCAATGTCTTGATTAAAAACACTATTTGTTTTTGCATTTATCTCAGCCTGTTGTCTTTTTTTGTGGCCTTTTAGCCCAGCTTAATTAAAGTGTGTGGGTATCTCCTCTGCTGTGCTGTTAAATTTAGTTTTACTCACCAGAATACATTGTTTACATCCATGTTTACAGCTGGCAGACTTCTTCTTTCCTGTCTTTGTTGACAGATTGCATCATATCTTGGTATATTACAGCCAACTGTAGATCACTGACATAGCGTGACACCACTGTTAGTAGTGCGCATCATGTAACCAGCACACATGCATGTACATGTGCATCCTCGTGTCCATGAGACAAACACACTGCAGACCCACTCACTGAAAATGAGCTCCGTAGTGTGCTACTAGAGGACAAAAACTCCAGAGGGAACTTACTCTTTAAATTATACTTTTTTTGCCAGTACCTTATACTTGAGTATTATGCTCTTGAATACCATATTATTTTAACCCTGAAAGTAGCCTTTTATGTTGATGATACTTTGCTTTTCCTTCAAAGATCATTGAATTGTTTTGTGAACACAGGAGGATAATGGAAGCTGTGGAGATACAGGGCTTTAGCTTTGCTTTGACAAAGTCAAACAACAGCTCTCACTTATCACACCAAGCAAGATGTCCTCAGTGCCTGAAAATCATTAAGCCCCACCATTCATGCTTGAAGTTAATTCTCTCCCTATTTTGCTAAATTTGCCAAGCTACGGGGATTTACTACTCGTTTCAAAAGGCTGCCCCTGGGACAACCATCTGATGCATCTCTGGTCACAGCTTCACGCTCATACTATTTTCATGCCACTGTGATCAAACTTTGTATTTGCCTCACACATAACGGGCACTATAGCAGCATCTCAAACCTCTAACAGCCCCATGAACGACTGTTTGTAAAAATGAGGTATTTAACAAAAGTAGGCTAATCATATTATTCTGACTTCTATGGTAACCGCTACAGAGGAAGCTGGTCAGCCATAACGCTATAGTCCACCTTAATAGTCTCTCAGTGGCAGGCTGCAGGATAGAACCAGGACATGGATATCTGGTTTCCCAAGAGCATCACAGCTGTGGACTAATTAGGGAGCATGGCTCAGAATGGTATAAACTGGTCTGGCACTGTTACCTGCTGTGCCCCAGCCTCCCCTGCTGATCTCCTTTGGGAAGAATATAACCTTCACCTGGAGGAGACTGAGTGCTTACAGCCTGTAGTCTGAGTAGCAAATATCCAACAAACTGTCACTTTCATTTAGCATGTTTGACAACTCATAATAACTTCCACTGAGGTGTTGGAAGATGTGTGCAGAATCTGTTAAAGCATATGTAGTCCGATGCCCCTGACTGTAGCACTTTTGAGTGAATGTGGAAAAAAAAAAACAACAACAACAAGATTAACAAAAAGAAAAGTCATGCACAGCAGCTGGTATCTGGTTGTAAGTGATTTATGCTGTGGTTGTCATTCTGCCTGATCAGAAATGGAACACTACTCAGCAATTATTTTCCAATAATCTGCCTCCTGAAAGCTGTTTTGCGTTGTACACACAATTGATTTCTCAATATGACACCTCACACTGGGTAGGCAATAATGTGCAAATAAAAAAAATAAAACACTGCTGACTGGGTTCACTTATCTATAGGATCTAATGCTCTTGGCATATTCTGGCATTCAGAACAACTGGCCTTTGTGTGAGTACATTCACTGGAAATGTCAGGGCACAGAAAACTTTTCATAAAGACTTTCTCTACTGCTCTCTGGTCTCATCTTGTTTTCATTTGAGGCACCAGCAATGCAAAAGAATGAAGGTCTTTCCTGTGAAATGGAAAATATGACTTTGCCAGCTGAATAATTGCACCTTCTTTCATGTGGAGCACCAAGGTTACTGGTAGTTAACCCACCCAGAAATGACATATTGAATACATTCCCTGTGTAATCTACATAAAGTTAAGGTGGTACTCCACAAAATCTCTTTTTTTTTTCAAAACATCTTTTGAATACTCAACCCCTGTTGACTGTAAAAGGTGGCTGTAAAAGGTGAGCAGTTTCATCCTTCATCAACTGTTTTCAGCTTGAACTCATTACAGCTGATACTACCGTGAACCAATTTTCATTCAAAACTTTAAATGAAACTTCTAAAAGACACTCTTGCCACACAATTAACCCCTCTAATTTATCCGTATGTCAAATACGAAATGACACTTTTCACACACATTTCACTAAAATATGGCTTATTACTCTGCCTCTTGAATTACAAGGAGGACAATAACTCAATTCAGATGCAGTGTTTTTACCATGAAAACAATAAGTCCTACACAGTAAGCAATACAGAGGCATCACTTTCTGTGGTTCCTAACCTGGGAATCTCTCAGGGGGTCACAAGATGCTTCACAAGTTAGGAAAGAAAAAGTAACTTCTGTTACACAAAATTATATACAGTTTTCTGCCTTTTCTCAAATTGTGAATTATTGTCAAGTTTTACCTCAGGCCTCTAAAAACAATGAAATGTAATAATCTGAGCAGGAAACCCACTCACAGCTCATATGCAGCCATGAAGGATCAGCAGTCGGTATGGAGTATTCCAGGTGTGTGCTGCACATGTAAACACCATGCTAGTTTCAGAAACTGGATAAACCCGTAAACACGGTTTTGAGAAACCTGGATATGCTAGCTGGAGTGCTGGAGAGTACTAGTACTATATAGATACTGTGGCATGTAAACACGCTACCGAGGTTTCTCTGCCATGCTCGCAGTTGCATCATCAACTTATGCTGATCATATCTGTCCAATAAAACAGCGGCACAGCTACATTGTTAGCCTATCATCCTGCTGCTGTTTACCGTCATTTCAGTGTCCCACCACCTCCCCATCACCATCCATCTTCACAGATTTATCAGCCTCATCATCAGCCACCACCACCACGAGTGTCTGGACTCCATGCAGGGATTTATCTCAGGGCAGATGCCCTTCGATTACAAATCTCCCTGTAGAGTCAAAGCGCCAAAGACCTTCTGCCAAGACTTAATTATCATGTTTTATCTGTTATAATAAATATTATCTTTTCTTCATTGACTTGTCTTTCCTGATTGAAATGTGCAGCTGTTAAGGTAACTCAGAAATTATTGGCTTAGATGTTGAGGAATCAAGTCACACCTGCACACAGGCGATCAGATATTATGATAATGTACATGGATATGAACAACCAGGTTTTCATGGTCCACACTGAATATGATCAAAACCAGGATAAGTCTAGTGTGCATGTGAACAAATGATAAATGATAACCCCATGCTGAAAAATACTTTTCTCCAGTCATTTTTGCTCCTGTTTTACAAGAGGAGCGGGCTTTACGTAATGTATCAAAAATAATAAGCATAATGTTATATGAACTAAACATATTGTGCGACACAATATTGGAGGAAACTTAATCACCAGCTTGACTGCATTCAAATCATAACAACAGAGTCACTGCACAAACACCATATGACTCTTGAACTTAATCTAAAAACAAATCAGGGAGTATCTGATTATGCTGGAGGTCTGGCTTTGCATTTCAATTACAGGAGCGCAAGTGATGAGGCCGCTCTGAAGAGCAAGTACACAAGTGAAGCCTGGTGCCAAAAGCTGACTTGTGAAGGGAAGCTATGGATGTGGACAAGAAACACTGTTTATAAATAGACATGAATATTATCTTCTCCTTTGAGCTAACTACTGTACCATTTCATCAGATTCATTTAGAATTCTATTTAACAGGGCCACTTGGGCTGTGTGTAAATAGGTCAACTGGTGCCAAAGATTCCCCAAAGTGTTATTGTATGAGCATCAACATCTCGGTACATTTATTTTCATGCCTTTTTCTTTTTTCCTTCATGTTCAGTTAGTGTTTAGCCTATGTACACCCAACAATAATTACATAAAATGAAAATACAAGAAAAGGGAGAAACGGTGGTTTGTGGCATGAAAATGAATCAAGGTAAATCAAAAGGCAGAAACTAATTTGAACAAGACAAACAACAATACAAAAACACTGTATATACATTCTCTAAGGTTGAGATTTTTTTGTTTTTGGCATAGTGTTAAATTACCTCCTGTAGTTTTAAATTCCTTCACAAAACCAAAAAACATTCAATGAGGAGTTGCTTTAATTTTTGCACACGTGTCTTCTGCCAACGGGAAGCAAATGTGGGTATTTTATTTTGCAATGCATCAACCATGAAGCATTAATTTTTCTGTTTTGACTACAGTTTCTGTTTTGACCACATATTGGCTTCATGTTGCTTAATGAATACATTAAAGTGGCACTCTTGTAGTTTGACTTCTGCAGATGTTTCACAAATGACAGATGCCAGACACAAAACAGCTTTTACCTCCATCCAGTCAAATGTCTGTGGTAGTTTATAGCCTGTGGCTTTGCATGTTTTACCCCTGGTACAAATTACTACCGCAGGGCAGAAGGGGGGCTTTTTCATATAGAACACTTTTTTTACATGTCTCAGCAGGAAAAGCATAGGTGTGAATAATGACATTAATGATGGCTGAGTTTCAGCTGCTTCAGTTTCAGGGTGCAGGTATTGTGCATGCTGGCTCACTGTCACACTCACTGTCATGGCTGGGACTCTTGAATAGAATGGAGCTATCGGTTAATGTTATTAGTAACACCCATACGTTTCCTACTATGACAAGTCAAAAAGGTCCATGTCAAGGAGAGTTAGTGACTGGCAAACTGACAACAGGGAAGATTAAGCAAGCAATGCTAAGAACTGGTTGTAGCAATGACATGCTGAGCAACATTTAAAATGCAGCAAACAGCTCAGTTAACATCATCCTTTTCCACAATATTTATGCCAAAACAGGTCAATAAAAGCACCTGAATGTTTAGTGCGATGGATGACCTTATAGGCATATCTCAAGCACGTTTCAAATGGCATCAATTTCATTTTAACAAAACTGAAAGGGCTGTCTGGGAAGATAGAAATGCATTCAGCAGAATA
Source organism: Heterobranchus longifilis (assembly GCA_028570985.1). Taxonomy (NCBI): domain Eukaryota; kingdom Metazoa; phylum Chordata; class Actinopteri; order Siluriformes; family Clariidae; genus Heterobranchus; species Heterobranchus longifilis. The sequence goes on along the minus strand of JAOVVB010234048.1, from coordinate 25,386 downwards.
AATAGTAAAATATAGAAAAATAAAAATATAGTATACCTTGGTAAATGGTCAGTAATAATGTAAATTAAAATGCTCCTTTAACTCTGCCAGTGTTAAAATAGACATGGTCTGTGTTTATGTTAGTCCAATCAAACACGTAACACTCAAACATCTGCTGTCTGCTATACAAGCCACATCTTAAAAAGTGCATTAATGCATTATCGTTACACCATTTTTTTTGCATAGTAAGTGTACAGAATTCATTTATAAATTCCACCCACAGCACTAAGCTGCCAAAGCCGTATTTGTCAAGTCCAAGGCTGTTGAAGTAATAGAGGCGCTTTGCTAAAGGATGAAAATTTGAATTTCAATGTTATCAAAGATGTTTTTTTTTCTCACAGCAGCATAATTTCTGATACATAGAAACTTGCAATAACCAAAGAGAAATCCAGAAGACATACAACAAACACGCCTTGCATAATGGGCCTCTGATGCATTGCAACCGCTCTACTGTAATAATATCAATTGCACTAAGCCCCATCTCTCATACAAACACACGCAAACAACCAATAGGCTGGTAGACAATCCCTTCTATATAAAAAGATGATGTTGATGACTTGTGGGACCTGGCCACTGGCTTGTTAATGGCTCCAAAGAGCAACCGTGTCATGAGCTCAGTATCTTTTAAATAAATCAACACAAACTTCTTATCAGCTTAAATCAGCTCGTATGGATTTTTACTGCATAGTACTCAATACCTCTGAGGATGTTATGCAAGAAATATCATAATCTTCAGTAATACCGTGCATCATTCAGATCAAGATTTATGCACAGGCTTTTCCACAGACTCAGCTCCAGTGTGCTGTGCCATCATTCTATCTCTCCGGTCGTCCAAGCCAACACTGGGACTTTCCTGGTGAATATGACCAGCCTGTAAACCAATGCATCCATCTCTCTGTGGGAATCCAACTGAGAACTGTCACCTAAGAATGCATTATGAATTGGAATTCATAAATAATTGGCGAGAAAACACTGTGAGGAAATCCGCAGGAGGATTGAGACGGAAAGTGCCAGAAAACCTACAGAAAAAAAATGTCACCCATGGGTCTAAATATTGTGGTGAAATAGCTTTTCAAGAATGTAACTTATTCAAAACATATTCAGGAACTATTTTAAGAAAGCTGATACCAGTCAGTCACTCTCATTTGAAGTAATTGTTTGTTGATGACAACACGTGTGAAACTGGAAGCTCAGTGCTGAACGTAAATTAGCAGCCAGATTGCAAACATCTCCTTGTAGTGTAATACCAGCGGCGTGCACCCAACGGCTGTCTCGTAAACAACGGCATTATGCATACCCCCTGCCATATGCTGGCAGAGTTGATGGCTGAACCAGTGAGGGAAGGGTAATGGATGCGTCAGACAGAGGTGGAGCACAGATTCAGGTCAGGGTGTCTGTGTAGAGGCACATCAGGGCCAGCTCCTCGCAGCATCTCAGCCGTGGTGGAATATATTAGCTTAATGAAATAGCAAGGCATACACTGGCACCGACTGTAAATTTGCCAGCAGTGCCCATCGGCCCCGTGTGTGCTGCAAGGTGATAAAGTGACGTCTCGACGGCTGTACGAGGGTCACATAAAAGGGTCTCAGTTTGTGTAATCGACATCATATATCCAATCTCACACTTCTAGGACACGGGCCTTAAATTACTCAGAGGAGCCTTTCTTTTTATTTTTTTTCTTGCTCCCACAAAAGATGATCATGACAGGGTAAAGCACTTATCCAACACAGTTGATTCCCTTATTCTAAAGCATTTTGTGCTAATGGTGGGACATACTGAAAGAGCCTTGGGTAAATGGTTATAGAATGTTTAGTAAGTGGTTTAAACTGTCTGCAGTTTGGCTTTGCAAGGAATCCAGAGGGGAAAAAATCCAGTTACACTTTCCTTGAACTCTCTATCATACTTATATCAGTTGCCTGCCAAGCTGTCTTCAGATTTTCACAGCCTAGATATAATGTATCAAGAGTAATGAAAGATTGACAACACCATCAAAAAGAAGCATTATTTTGGGCCATGTTACACAATGCACCTTTAATAGGGTCTATTTATTTTAGTGTCGAGACAAACGATTAAGTTTCATTGGTGTCTGAAAACATCCATTTCTTCCACAGTATTCCTTTCAGAGAAAAGTGTGTGACATTTATATATTTCAAACTCACAGCTTTGAGGGAAAGCAACAGTATAATGCATTGCTCGGCCAATACAGCTTGACATTGCAATCCCCTTGCCGTCGAGTCCTAAATTCACCCGGTAAAGTTTTCCCAAACCTTGAAGTAGAGCATCTTTTTTATTAGACAGCACGTCTGCACTTTGATCCTCAACACTTACAGGGTTCAAAAGCTGCATAAAAGGGGGTTGCATTCCTTTTGAAGTGGCATCTATTTTTAGGTAACATTTGACATCTCACATTTGAAAAATGTACGCAATGTCCAGTTTCAATAGTCAAGTCATTTTGCTTGGGAAGTTTTGATGATCATGTCTTGTGCGTCTAAGAATGAGCCTCATTCTCAAGGTTTACTCATCTGAGAGCATGACAAAAATAGTCATGGAAACAAGGAGATTTTAATTGTAAGGTGTCAGAACAAAGCGTCATGCTATGTCATACTCAGCTAGCTCGTATTTGTAAATTAATGTCCCCATCCATTTGACTAAGCTTTGCCGAACATATCAACTAAATCTAATCTCTCACTCAACAGAGGAAGTTGGGCAACTCCTGTCATGAATCCCAAGTGCTCCAAGTAAATGTGTTTAATTTCCTTACTGACATTGTTCTTGAATACTGCAATGTTTGCCACAATGAGGAGAGGGCTGGGATCAATAGCCCTACCAGTGTGCGCTATTTACTAAATGTTTGCCTTGCCAGTTAATTTACTTAATGAGCATGGTGCTCATTAACGAAAGCATCCTCGCAATTAACCCTTAAATCCCACAGGGGTCCTCAAGAGAAACATTAAATCCTCTGCATATTGTAACTGGGATTGTTAAGTGGATAAACTGAGTTGGTTAGATAATAACTAGGGGTCACTGTCACTCCACTGGGAGCAGTGCCTGAAACGGGCCAGTACTCACCAGTACTGAGTATCGACAGTTGTGATTTTTGTCCACCTTACTTCTTATTGTGTACCCAATGGAAAAGCTGGAAATGCACGCACACAACCACACTCTTAGACACATCCTTTGCTTGCAAACTTTTATAGAATTTATTTGAAACATTGCCTGAAATTAATACAGAACTGCAACTTCAGTGCACCATTTTTTTTTAATTTCTCATCACATTTGCTTGTCTTTGTTTTGGTAGTTGTGACGTTTGGTGTCGATCCTCCGTCTGCTTTACATTTACCTGACAGTCCTGTCACAAACTTGTCCATGCTTTGCAAGCAGTGCAGCAGAACCATGCATCATTTATTTATATTTAGCCTCCCACCCCCAGTTTGGGAACCACTGTATTAGATTATGATGGAGAGGGAGGCTCTATTTTGAGCTTTTGACTAATATATGCCCTTGCAAAGGTCCTCATAAAGCAACAACACTACATACAAATTGTAAATGCGTGTGTACACTGTTGCAGATGTTAACTGCTCGCAGTATACAAGAGGAATCCTTAAGGGAATAAAAAAACTAGGACATTTAAGGCAGCTGTCACGCCAACAACATTGACGTATGAAGACCTTTCAAGATGATGGATGAACTCAGTGTGATGATCAAGATGAAAACAACTGTTTTCCCAGATCCTGGTTAATTGGCACTGGAGATACAGGGTTTTCACATGGCAGCAGTGATTAACAGTTTAATATTTGTCTTAAGCAGCTAATTGTCACTCTTGTTCACCTGACATTGAAATGATAAATTAAGATAGCTGCCATGATTGGTTGTGAGACAGCTACTCATGTTATTCCTTTGGTTATCCTTTCGTTTTGAACAGGGATTTCTCTTATCCAGCAGGGAGCATGTCCTTCACCAAGCAGCAAGTCTCTAATGATCTCTCAGTGGAGCCAGCAGTCACACTTCTCATTATGAAATAGCAGCGCCTTCTCACTAGTACTTCACTTCCAAACTTTAAAGATATAATAGTGAATACTTTTCTTCGAATTCTGCTCTGTAAAACCTCAGAAAAGTAAGAGTAAACATAAGGCTCTGCATGTTGAAATTAAAGCTACAATGCACAAAGTGTGTCACAGTAAGTGGATAAGGGGACGTTTGTCGTCATGGTTACAATAATAACCACTTGGTTAAGGTTACGGGACAACTGCGGTCAAGGTTAAAATAACCAACAATATTCACTGTTGCTAGGAAACCTGTTCAAAGTCCAACCTTACTTTATTTTAAGGTAATGTCATCAAAACTCTACTTCAAATATTATTTATTACCTGGAAACACATAGTTTCATTGTAATCACCATGAATGTTTCATGTTTTCTTTAATTTCTTGGTTATGGTATTTTAAACACATAGGCATTATCTGGAGAAAAAAACAGTATGATTTAATTACCAAGAATACAGCTACCCGGCAGGATGAAGTATTTCTCTTCAGTACACATGTTATATGGACGCATTGCATTCTGGATAAGTGATTATGTCACAATACTGCAGAGTGTAAAAGGAGACCTGCAACACTATAAAATATCAGAAGTAAAAGTAGGCTGCTCATCTAATTTTCTCGTGTCACATGCTTATTAAGATGGTAGACAATGATATTGGCAACAACCTTGTGTATTTGTAGAGTAAAATTGTTCAAAGTCATAGTCATAATCCAAGCCCAGTTATCACAATTAATCTACCATCTGTGTTTCCAGGTACTTACTGGTCAGTGTTTAGTTTCAAGTAATGTCACCACAAAAAAAGTCAAGGACTCCCAAAAGACATATATGACCGTTGGAGAGTACCAGTGACAGATGCACGTTGTGAAATGGTCGCAGTTTTAAACATGTGGTTAATGTTCTGACAGCGGTCTCCTCAGTCGAAGTCTTTCTCGGTCTTTGTACTATGTTACATGAATTCCTCCTTTGCTCTCGCCATAATTACTACGGCCACTAGAGGTCGCTGCCTAACAATAACACGTAAATATGGGTCATAATAAGCTGCTTGTACAAACGACCTATGGGGTCATTTTTTGGGGTAAGACTGTCTCTTGAGAATGCAGTTGAGTTGTAGAGTATGGGAATCTACTTTTAGGAGACAGGGTTGATTAAAAGGTAGGCCTATTAGGCCTTATACCTGAGTATTACCTCAACCACTGGATCAGCATCTAAAACTACGTTTGGACCATTCACCTTTTGCCAGACCTGCCTAATTCCAAGTCACATATTTTGTTAATTTCTTATCCAGTTTAAAAAATAAAAAAAACCTTAAAAGTTACCACTGTTTGCCACAAATACAGCGGAAATGCAAAGGCCAGAGAGTGAGCTCTCAAGACCCAAACAGTGCTACTGAAAAGTGTATTTTTGATGGAAAACTGTTTGCAGCAGAATGTTGTCTCTCAATTTTTCAGTGTATTCATTGAGGCCAGTTCGCCTTGACATGCATTTGAAACACTAGAAGAGAGCGGAGCTGCAGGTTTGCTGTGGCCAGCATCCCCGAGCAAAACAACTTAATGGTCTATTCACAAGCTGATGCGTGACCTTGTCTTCTATGTCCTCAGAAGTTCCAAATACAGCTGGAATCGCCCCTAAAAGCCAAAGGGATTGCTTTTCCATTAAAACTGGAGTGACACTAGTTTTATGCTTTTCTCTCTTCTTTGTTACAACCCCTGCAAGGGCACAGTATATTTCTAAAGTTGTTCCTGAATGTTACAAGTGGATTTAGAAAAAATCATTTTATGAGCTCTTCCCACATACTGTATCTGTATGAGTCACTATGTTATTCCACACATGAACTGTTTTTTGTTTTCAATCCTGCAACACGGGTTACATTTTGATTCATGGATTGGTTTTAGAAAAGGTTTGTTGTGACATCCTGCAGATCCCATCTGAATTCATATCTCTCAGTAGACTGCATATTTATTGTCCCTGCAATATCTCCAACATTTTATTTGCTTAACACATATGTGTACTTCCTAATCATTTCTGCCCATACACTAATCCTCATATGACATGTAGCATTAAGAAAAGATGTTAAATCATGCCAAGCCTACCTCCCTCTATCTCCTGCTCCACCAGGTAACTTACGGTTTATATATAAACAGTTTATAGTAATAGTGTGATACTCTCTATCAACCTCCACACCCATACCCACAAAATATAGCTTTCTGTTTTAGAGCTCCTCATGCAGATATTTGCTGCAGGAATATGCCTGCATGCAGAAATGCCACTGCGTACTGCGGCTCATTATAGCGTACAAAAATACCAGGGGACAGACATGCAGATGTTCTATAAGAAGCAGCAGCAGCCAGGTATAAGCTTGGTACAGAAAAACAGGAGGATACAGGTGTGTGCGTGCGTGCGTGCGTGCATGCTCAGAAAACCATGAATTCCCCTCAACAAAAATTAAAATTAGTGCACTGATTTAATCAATCTTTAAAATGTAACTAAGAATATATTTGATATAAATAAAGCGCAGATTAAGTCAAATGTGTAGTGCATGCAGCCAAGGTACTACTGATTAGCTGGTAAAACATTATCTATTCTCAATGAAAGTGGACATGAACATTTTTGTTATATTTGTATCACAGAGAAATGTTTCAATATTGATATCATTAAAGTTAAATTATCATTTGAGAAAGAAATAAAGAAAGTATTTGTGGTAAACAAACACTCATTAGGTGAAAACATGGGTACAGACAGTCAGTCTGTACAGTAGGGGACTTGTATCCTTGAGCGTTGTCTCAAGGATACAAGTCCCCTCTTGGCAATTTCTTAAAAAATAAATAAAAACACATTTGCAGTAATATTGGTAAAATACCTCAAATGTACATTTTCTATTCTATTTTTGCTTTTTTTTTTGACCAGAACACAAAATGCTGTAACCTCAAAAGGTATCTTGACATCTCGCTTTCAGGAAAAAAAAGCTTCTGATCAAATTCAGCAGCGTTACACTTCATCAATCTCTGTTGTGCAGCAGGTTTCAGAAGATATATTGTGATTAACTGTTGTAAGTGATACACTCACTTTCTACAATTCACACAGTGATTTTTGACAACTTGAACTTGTTGCATTAAGCTGCTGTGTGTTGTACAAATACAGTATGTGAAAGCAAAAACAGTCTGTAGTTTTCTTGTTGGGATGAAGTGAGTTGTGTCCTTAACACATCTTCAGTGGTTGCATTGTATTCTGGTCTGCTGGGGGCTTCTGTGTGGGGAGAAATTGAAGAGAAAAAAATATCAGACTTTTCTACAAAGGATTTCTCCTGATTGTTGAACATCGGTCTGACACAGTGAGTTCATAAGAAAAAAAAGCCCATGCCTTTTGAAAAGGTTTCTGCTATCACATTGTATTGTAGCTGCACTACAATTGCACCAACATGACATAATGTCATAAATTTGGCTCGCGATCACCACAGTGATCAGGAAAACACTGTAATTAATAATGCTAAAATCTGTCTTCAGCCCAGGTCTCATTTAATTAAACAACAAATGTTGGAGAGATGTTGTCCTTGTTTCTGTGAAAATTAATTTGCAGGCAGGAATATTGTACAAGCAGTTGAAAACCTGCTGTATCTCCTAGCTATATAGTGACAATCAAGTTAAAAGTTTTATTGTCATATGCACAACAATTACAGAGAAGCAGTCATTGGCAATAAAAAGCCTTAGATCTCAGGCTCCCTCCAACAATGTTCATTAAATATGTATGAAAATCTTGCAAGTAGAAAAAAGGAACCTAAGACATACAACAGTGCAAAGTTAAAATATAGGGATGAAATATAACCCATAATGCAAAAGTGTAGCAGACAGTAAGTGCAAAATGATTAATGTAAACAGGGATGTAGTGAATGTATATGTGTAATGAGAAGTAATACATTTACAGAGATGTTAACAGGTGTAAAAAACAATAAGTATATATATATATATATAGATATGAACATAAATATAATGGTAAAGTGAGAGTTATGGCCTGCGGGATTAATCTGTCCCTGAGCCTAGTTGTGCAGGACTGGGTGGTGGAGGACCGGATGCTGCGGCACCGTCTGCCAGACGGCAGCAGGCAGAACAGTTTGTGTCTGTGGTGGTTCGGGCTCCCCGATAATCCTGTTAGCCTTATTCCTGCATCGCCGGGTGTAGACGTCCTCCTTAAAATACCATATTGCCATTTTGGTTCCCAAAATGAGCTAAAAATGTTTTAGTTATTGACAGAGCAATGTTAAACTTGTGATGCTATTTTCAGCGGCTCCTCCAGCCAATCATATCCAACCTCATTACATTTCAGTCATTGACATTGAAAACTGTACTGTCAGCTTTGGTCTGCTACTGTATTTATTGTATTCTATGTATTTATTTATTTCGTGGCAGTATTAGTATTAGAAACCGTTTTAAACCCATTACTTTTTGTAGAACATTTTGTGTAATTTCAGTGCTTTTTGTGTAACTTCAACGTGTGCTCTGACTGACATTAATAACCGAGAAGTAAAGAGACAGGAGCAGGTAGAACAGGATGTCAGAGAGAGGAGGTAATGGAGGTTATTTTGTCAGGAACCTAATTGTAATAGATAATGAAAAGGTCAGATGTCACTGGAGGAAGAGCAGCTGGGTTTCTAATACCATGTTAACCATTGCTATCTGCGAAAATTGTTTAAATTACCCACTTAACTTAAGTGTGAACCCAGTCAGGAGGGAACACACCCCTACCATTAGCCTCCATTCAACAAATTACAGCTTTGGCTCTTTGCACCAATGTATTAATTTGAGTCTCTGTGCCGAGGCAGATATTTGTTTTAAACATGTAAAGACAGCAAGCCAACAAGTGCCACAAGACATATTCAACCAAACTGAAGTCATTAATAATACAGAATCTGGCAGGCTGAGTTGGACTGAAAATCTCCAGAACCATTCACTAGCTGTTGCATTTCAGATCCCATGTTGCCACCTCACAGCAAGATTTTGCCGCCACATTCAATTCTACCTCCAAGTGCAATAAACCAATTAAGGCGGTCCAATTAAAACCCAATTCCAGCTGAGACCAGCATGCCTTGTGCCTAATGGTTATGTTGTAATTAGCTCCAGAGAGATAGGCCTCAGGGATACACTCCTCTGGACTGTTACACATATACACACACGTTCCATCATTTATTCTGGGCATATGCTATTACACCTTGAAGGGTATTGATCTGGATAAAATGTTTTCAGCAAACAGTGGCTTTCTTGCAATGTCATAGTGGAAAAGCTGTCATATTGTCAGAGCTGTAACACTGTAATTGGCTTTCTCATATACACCCACATCCTTTTAAGACATGAGACTATCTGTGAAGACTATGCACACACAGACACACAGAACCACCTTCAGAAAGGAGATAGAAATCAAAAGAAAGCAAAGCAAGCTTCATATTTACACCATTCTCAACGGGCTGTGACTCTTTATGAGAACAGATGACTTTAATGGCTGCACTATATGTGTTCTGGCCACACTCAAGGCTGTTAGTCAGCTGCAGCCAAATGGAGGCGAAAATTACATTTTCACCTTTCACATGTGTTACACTAAATGATGAGTATTGATTTGATGGTTTATGTAGCACTACCTGCACAGTGTCCATGATAATAATCCCCTCAGGGCCATCACCACAATATAACTCTCATATCTGCCCGTGACCTCCTGTAGGGGTCGGGTTTGAATGAGCAGGGGTAATAATTGAGATAATTATAGCCAAATGCAGGCAAAAACAAACAACACATACATCATGCTGCTTAGGTGTGTGGAGCAATTGTGAGAATTCATCGTGCTGCAGTGTGCACCACATGATCAGTTATGATTTATTGATTGCCTTCCTTGTAATGCAATTGCTTTTTATTGCTTTACATAGGCCGGGGCTAATAAAACATCCAGACAGTCAACACAACGTGACATGTGAAAGGTCTGGGAAAGTGCTGTGAGATTAAGAACTAAGAAAGAGTTTGAGCTCAGCCCTGCATCTGAGAGCTCAGACAGAGAGCGGAATCTATGGATTGTATTGATTACTGATTGAAGGTCATAGTCAATCCTGGTTCTACTTCTTATATTTCAGTAGGTAAAGAGACCAAAATATGTTACAAACAAAAAAGTCCTCAATGTTCTCCAAACTTTTTATGTATTTATTTTGTTTCAATGGCTGATTAAATCATCTCTATCCTGTATTAGTTAAATGTTTGCACATTTATACTTAACTGTAACTTGAGTTAAATGCAATAGGTTAACTGATTGAACTACATTAGTGTTTTCTTCCAACACGTCCTCACGTCCTAAATGACAGAACAGGTTGTTTGCCAATGACTCAAAATGACATTGTTCTATTTAACATTGTGAAATGGTCGCAGTTTTAAACAGTCACAGAAGTATTTGGAAACAAAACTACTTGGTTTAGGAAGTGATGTTACACTATTTGATGGCACATAATGATGTCATGTAACCACGGAACAAAAATAACTCAATGTTGACTTTTCCTCATCCTGGGTGAAGTCTTTGTCTGTGTCGAAAGTCGAAAGTGTTTGTTTGAGCCACCCGCCCAAAACGGACTTTCTCAGTTAATACTACGTTACATGACTTCCTGTTTTGCTCCCATCCCATTAGAGGTCGCCGCCTAACAATAAACGTAAATATGAGCCATAATAAGCTGCTTGGACAGATGACCTGTATGGATGTTTGAGGTGCTGAAGTAAATGCTTCATCCTGTTAGATTGACCTCTAAGCTTATTGTTGCACACCATTACTGTGTTTGTGTGTGTTGGCCAACAAGTCCTCCAAATAAAATGTTTATCATTCATCTATGCTCTCTAGAACGACACTGATCTGATGCCCCTATCAGCAGGGTGACATTATTTGTCTGTATCTTCCAAAACTGTTCCAAGTCACTGTTGACAAATATATCAGTTTTATGATGTGACATGTACTCCTGGTTAGATTTAGGCACAGAAACAACATGGTTTGGTTTAGGGAAAAATCATGGCTTGGGTTAAAAATGACTACTTCTCTGTCATGGCTATGGGTCGTGCAATAGCGTCATGGTGCTCTTATATTCTTATATTCTTCTCTAATTTTAATTTATTTTCTCTATTCTTTTCTAATTGTATGTGGATCAGTGCAATATGGGTAATGTGCAATATGTTCTTGTGTTCTGCATGAGTATGTGCTTCTGTGTACATGTGGATCATGTTTGTTTCTGTTGTTGTGTGTAGCACTTGGAGTCCTAGACAAATTCCCCCATGGGGATAATAAAGTGTATCGTACCATATTGTATTGTAAATCGGTTGTTCCAGATTTGGAATGTTTTATTTCAGAACCAGGTCTTGACACCCAACTCTCAGCTCAGTATCCCAAGAACTACATCCATATTGGATGATTCTGAACTTCTCTATTTGCATCCAATGCCAGTGATCAGCTCCAGTGCAGGAAGTAGTGCCCTCATGCAGAGAGGAGAGAGGTGGAAAGTGAGGGTGTGGAGGTTGTATGGTGGATGTACGTGCAGGACATTAGAGTTTACCTCCCATCACAGACCCGTAATTAATGTGCATCTTTACAGTATTTGCCATGCACAGATATTGTCGAATTTTCAAAACGTTGGCACTGGACGTTAAAAATCTTTGTTGAATTGAACCCAGGCTTTTGTCTCCAAAATTAAAGGTGCTTCGATAAACAATCCAAACTTCTCTTTCTTTAGTGTTTCTGAGAGTTTCAAAGTGTCCAAATATAAAACACATATGGTCTGAACTTTTCTATACTCCTATATGACTATGAATATATGACTTCATATATTTTTACACAAATGCAATGTCTATCTCATACAGTGATTCCTTAGCCACAGTGTTCTTTACTTTGTGTCCAAAGTTTAAGTAAACTCCCCCAAACATGGTTATTATGGTTATACACTGTGGGAGATTCTACAGAGAAAATAAAAGGAGAGGTTTGTTGGTTTTGGCTCGCTGATAGTCCCTCTGGTTCCTCTCTCTCTATTTCTTAAAAAATGCTAATGCATCGGTGTCTGGCTGTATGGAAGATCAAGAGGAGTCTGAGGAGCAGGGGAGTGAGGAATATCATCGGTATAGGCTCCTTTCATTTCTCAGGGAGACGACACAGGAGACGCACAGCCGTCAAGCTTGGGAAGTTGAGCTTGGAAAAGGCTTGACAGCAGAGCCCTGGGCAACTGAGAGGAGTGTATCCTCTGCCACAGCGCCATGAGAGAGACAGAAGAGTGTGAGTACAGATAGAGGAGTGAGAAGAGATGAAAAAGAGAGATGGAAGAGTGTTGGTATGGGGCTTAAAAAGAACGGTGGTGTGAGTAGTGTTGGGAAGGAGGGAGGAAAGAAGGGAGAGAGAGGGGACTGTGTTCTGCAGCCATCTGGCCCATTCACTGATCCAGAACGTTGACACTGGCAGCTGAAGAAGAGGAGAGGAAGGGGAGTATAGGGGAGCAGAGGAGTCTGTTTGTATCAATACTGAGTGGTACACACAGAAACACACACACATATAGTGCATTGTAACAATATTAGGTGGCTTTTTCTTAATCTTATCCAGGGATAGACTTTGCTAGACAGACAAGTGACACCTCTGTCATCATAATGACAAAAAGCTGATCTGTTCTCTCCACTTGCAGAAACTCACAACTAACCACACAGGTGGAAATAATGCCTTTGGCTGAGGCAGAAACTTTTGTGTGCCAAGCAGCAGGGTGGTGAGGCTGAATTGAAAATATATCTTAATCAGAGTCTATAAAAACTTGCAGAGCACAGCAGGTACATTTCCCATTGAAAAGGTGCTACAGTGGTATCAAGAGAGCCTTTGTGTGAGAGAGGCACAAAAAAAAAGCAAAATATTCTACGTTCTCTTCATGTTTTGGCCAATCAGAGTAATAACAAGAGTTATTGTTATTTGTTTCCGCCATGTTGAATATTCACAATTTATAATTCCATAATGGTAAATTAGGATTTATCTTCTGCTTGACATTTTGAAACGAGATAAGGCTGGCAATTAGGTTTTTGTTTGGTGAGATAGCCCCAGTCGTCCACATCAGTCAGCGCTTAGCCGAGGCTGGATTCAGTTGGGGGTTGTTCACACACAGGATCGGTAAAAGGTGGCCTATCTAGCTCAAACAGATGGTCTGTGTGTTCCTGCATGAATGAACACACAAGCATATAGCTACCCCACCCCACACACACACACCACACACAAGTACAGACAGTACGAGGAGATAAACAAGGTGTAGTGTCCAAAACCAATCTAAGACTATCTGCAGCCAAATGTGAAGAGAAAGATGAGAAGAAAGCCAGAAATTATTTGGAGTAAATGTAATCTCCTTCACTGGATTTTAGCATCAGAATGAACTGAATGAACCTAACAGGATGTCACAAGATATTACACTAAGATTAATAAACTAAATATAACCAGTGAAAAATAATGATGGTCATAAAGAGAGTGCTCAACTGTGAGCAAAATCATCGCTACAGTCAACCTCTAATTGGAAATTCTGGCAGGGCTAATTGTTGAATTATTTCCTCATAGTGCAAAATGATGCACAAATATATGGATGGCTTTTAATCCGATCGCACCTGTTTGTTTTTTTAAATGTTATTTCTGAGCTCAAATGCAAAACATACCTCCTCACTCTCTTCCTTCTACCTGGATTAATCCAGCATGACCCCAGAGATTAATCCAGTTTCATCTAGTTCACAACAATACCAAATCTAATTGCTCCTATGATTTCAAACCTAGGATAATATCTTAATAAATGTCATGGAAGCAAGTAACAGCTGCAAGAAATGTATTGTATTAGTGGCCGGAAAAGGTGGCTTTCAAAAGCTTTTAATGCAAATTGGGTAAACAGGTTTTGCCATGCAAAACCATGACTGAAGGTCTCGTTGGTGTTTAGAAAGTTAAAAAATGTGAAGAGTTGCAAAACATTTAATTGACTATTTTCATTCATTAATTGGCTGTAGTGTCCTTCAACTTCCCTGAAAATTGCATGACTAAAATACTTTACTTCCTGTTTTCTGAGTTGCACTGGAGGCTGTGTATAACGGTCTCTGCATCAAACAATCATGCTCAATGTCTAACTGTGCCAGTGTGTTGCGGTGATGTCTGTATTCTTGTTAAAAGCCTGTGGCTAAGTAACAACACATGGGACTCTGTGGAAAATGTATTTTTTTTCCTGGAAAAACTCTTGGGTCTCAGCCAAAAGAATCTACCAAAAATATTAAGAGAAATCCTAATAAGCTCAAGTTCAAGTCAAGCAACAACTGTGATTGAACATTTGAAAAGTTTAGTCCCTGTGCTCAAAGTGTAAAGTATTTTATATGGATGAGATGCGAGGAGTCAACATTAATTAAGCTTAGGTTAGTGTTGATTAGTCTTCGGATAACACAAAAATAATGTCATGTCAGCTTCTGATGCAGTTTGTAGACGAAGAAAATGATAATTCACATTCAGCTGCTTTATGAAATGTCCTACTTTGAAGCCACATCTGTTATGACTACATAACTAGACCTACACTGCTCATATGACCTTTCAGTTCTGACATGGTGCTGTACAACACTGTCACTATCGCTGCTCTGCTTTTCCTCTCATTTTTGTCTCTTCTGCTCATGTGGGATCAGACTGTCTTTGTGCAAGCAGGCTGGCAGCTCTCAGCCTTGTTCACCACCCCTGAAGGAGAAGCAAGCCTGTCCCAAAGTCGCTGAGGCGGATTAGTCCGTCCTCCCCCCCCCCCCACTCCCTATTTAAACATTTTGGAGGGGCTAGTGTTGTGCAACAACAACAAGCTTATAGGGTTGCCAAAAGTTTATGCATTTGTTGAGGTGACTGAGGGCCTCTGTGTCTTTCATAACGCATACGGAATCTGAAATATTTGTATAGATTTGGATTCTTGATATTTCCTAGAAATATACGATTTCAGTGTATGTGAATGAAGCACTAATTGGCTGCGATTGCTGGCCTGACAATGTCGTAGGAGTCAACAGCATTCTCAAGATGCCAAGGATAAGAGCATTGTGAATAGCTTGTAGATATACAATTATAGATAGCATGTGTAGCTCATCTAGCCCCTAATGGCTATTTATTGTTATTTTGTGGTTATGAAATCATTACAAAGACAGTGTTACAACATGTCTTCATTTTAACAAAAAAAAAAAGTGCCCAAATCTGTGTGTGAAAACAAGTCTAGCCAATGAGATTGCAACTGGCCCCATATACTGTCAACTTAGATGGAAAGCTACTGAGGATGATAGCAGAACATATTGCCATATCTTCAATTTGAGCCTTGGGAGTAATGTGTGTCCCCAAACCTGGAGAGAAGCTAAAGTCATTTCAATATCCAACTGGCTCTAACAGCTGACACCTGTTCTTAGCAAACTCTTGGAAAAACATTGATTCGACCAGATAAAACGTTATTTCTCTGTTAACAATTTGGCAAGTGACTAGTAACACGGATGGTAAGGTCACCTAACATGCATGGTGTTACACAAATTATGGATGATTGGCTGTCAGAAAATGATGAAAAGAATATTGTGGGAGCAGTACTGTTAGATTTCTGTGTGGCATTCGATGTGGTGGATCACAAATTATTACTGAAAACTCATGTGCTATGGTTTGTTCCATCTGCCTTATTATGGATAGAAAGTTATCTATCCAGAACACAAAGACTGTTCTTTAATTGAAGCTTTTCAGATAGTATAAATGTAGAGTGTGGAATTCCACAAGGAAGTTCACTTGGCCCTTTACTTTTTCTTTTTCTGTTTTTACTAATGATCTTCCACTTGTTCTTAAAACAATCTGTGTGCCCATGCAGGACCCACAGTTAATGAAATCACTGCAAACCTCAACAAATAGTTGCAGGTAGTACTTGAATGGGTTACCAGTAATAAACTCTATTGGTAATGATATTCAAACTGTAACGTTTATATTAAACTGTAAATGCATTCAGTTGATGCAGGATGTATTCTTCTACTGTTGCTGCTGCTCTCTTTGCAACGCATATCTGGTATGCATGGTATACTGTAAAGCTTCACATTTTGGACCCTGCCAACAAAAATAATTCGCCCACAATTAAATCCCATGGCAATGCAGAAAGGGTGACCAACAGTAGAAGTGCATTTTTGGTAATGAAATTCAAGATACAGATGACCACCTTTCAGCTGTGGCCTACTGCTCATCGCACCATCTGAGACTACAAATGACTTTGATGCCCTTGTTCACGCTCGTCAGTTACTTCATTCCTCCCACTGAGTAACATTTGTGTCCACAGCAGACTGATCAGTTTCTCATGTGGCCCCCCCATGGAAAATAATTTCCTGCTCCAAGTGGTTTTCTTGACTCAGCATCTCTCCCGTATGTCTCTTTGCAGCAGCACGTGTCAGAGAGCCTGGAGACCCGCCTGAATGCCCTGGAGGATTCGTATGAACTTGCCCGGAAACAGGTGGGCATGGCCTTGGCGACGGCCGAACAGCTCAAGACGTCCGACCTCCCCGCTCAGGTGCTGTCGCTCCACACGGAGATGAAAGCGCGCCTGGCAGAGATGCAGCAGGCCACCGTGTCTCTGGAGCAGCTGAGCCAGCTGCAGACCGTGCTGAAGGGGAAGAGCGAGGAGTTCGAGGGCGTCAGGGTGCAGGTGGAGGGCCTGGCCACGCTGAGCGCCGAGCTCTCCCAGAAGGTCGAGGGCCTGACGGGGAGCATGGGGGAAGCGGAATCGAAGCTGGAGGAGAGAGTCGGACAGGTCACCACGCTGAGCACCACCCTGGACGGACAGGCCACCGAGGTGCTCCGACTGAAGGAGCAGCTGGACGTGTACCAGTCTCAGCTGGAGGCCAGCACGCTGGAGATGGCTGTCGTCAGGTAGGTTGTGGAGAAAGAAAAAAAAGCAGCAGCGGCTTTTGGAGCTGCGGAGGAAATAGCTCACCTCCTCTGACCCATAACTTTATGTTGACTTTGTCAAAGCCCTGTTGGCTGCCACTGTCTCTGTGTTACTCTAGGCCAGTGTCGGTAGGCCTCGTATTCACATTGTAAGATTGCCCTGATCTGTATAAACATTTCTATTGTATTGATGATTTTTGGAGCTGAATGGTTTGTGTAAAATTGTATGTAAAATAAGAGCTCTTTGAAGCATATGTAAACAATGGAAATGTGGTTCAGGCAGGCTACCGCTGCACACAAGAAAGCAACGTAATGAAGCCATTAGTGCCTTTTGCCAATATTTTAACAATATAGATACAGATGACACATAAAGCCTTTGTCATTGTACAGAATACAACAAAATAAGGAGCACTACTCCTTATTTAAGTTCTTAAATAATCCAATGTAATTTTGCACTAGAATAAGAGTATTTGTTGCACTAGAATATATGTAAACATGTTACTAGTATGAATGTCAATATTGCACTAGTATGAATAGTTGCACTACAATTGAGATGCAATTATTGCACAAGATCCAGTAGGTTTGCCCTTGAAAGACAGTCAGCATACTGCATGTCAGGGGTCATTCAATGCTTGTGTAAGGCTTCAGGCTTCACGTGGCTACACAATGAATACTATATTATTATTATGACAAACTGTATCTCCCCACAGCTAATAACTGCAAAAATAACACAATTTGAAAGAGATTTTCACTTACTGTCTTTCAGAGGGTTGCTGGAGAGTGAACAGTCCCAGCGGCTCCAGCAGGACAGTGTGGAGGAGCAGCTCCATACGGTACGTGAGAGTCTGCAGGGTCATAACTCAGCAGCCCCAAATCTGCACTCTGAACTCAGGGCTCAGCTGGAAAACATACAGAAACAGGTTACCCAGGAAACCAACAACACACAAGCCAGCCAGATTTAGCCTTTGTTTTGCCCTAGCCCTGCAGTTGCAAGTGTCCCACAATGTGATTTTCACAGATGCTGTGGTTGCTAGGAGCACTAACCTCACATTGATCAGAGTCACGTCAGGAGTTGTTATTTCTGTATGTGGACTTGCAACAGCGCATACAACTGTGTCAATCTCATCCACGCTTGTCACCAATTTTCTCTCACTATTTTTTATTAATGTACAGTAGTTAGCAAGCTATGCAGGGAGATGACATTCTTAATTCCACCCACAATGTTCTGATTGGTTGATTCATTCTCCAACGACGTGAATTATCCGTCAACACCAAACATACTCGACTCACTGAACAAATCAGAGATGTTTCAGAGGTCTGCAACCACACTAAAGACCTTTGCACAACAAGTCCATATTTTTCGCCCGAAACTGTCCCAAAAATGACCTCACGTCGATCATGTTTACACACCGACTCCAATACTGTCGTCCCATTCAAACCTTTGATTTTCTGTTTTTTCACATCTATCAAAAGCATTCAGAGAGTTGTTTAACCACTCAGAGCCACCGTACATGCAAGTGTCATCATCCAAAATGTAAATACATGTATTAATATACATTTACAAGTGAATTGCACACACAAATAGACCTGGAAATGCAGCAGCACTTTTAGCAACAGGTGAAACTCTCCTTGCTCTTATCTCTGCAAATTTTCGTAACGAATAGAATAATAAAACTTGGTGTGCAAAGGCCTTGAATCAGATTTCTCTTCATATAAATTGAATAGGTCACAGATGTAACAGACTTATTAGATATAAAAAAGGTTTTCAAAATGGATAGTTTTAGAAGCAGGTGTGCATCATTAGATTATATTAGAATTATAATGGCAGAACATGTGTGACATGCACCCATGGTCTCTTTACTATTTCCGTGTGCCCTAAGGGAACCATAATGACATTTTCCTCTCATTAATTTGAAGGAGCTAATTGCCTGGCATGGAGTCGCTGATGGATTCACATCTACACTTACATTCACGCAGTATAGATTTGTTGTTTTGTCTGTCATTTTTCTCTCATCCCATTTACCGAGACACCTGGATGCGCAGATGGCACATAGATTATTTTTTATCCAGGGTGCAGTCTACTGTGAACTAATATACAGTATTTTATTCCTTTCTATTGCTTTAGCCTCTGGGACAGACGGAGGAAGAGACAGCTCCTGCAGCTGAAGAAGGGGCAGCTACAGAAACTGAAGAACAAGAGGCAGCTCCCGCAGCTGAAGAAGAGGCAGCTCCCGCAGCTGAAGAAGAGGCAGCTCCCGCAGCTGAAGAAGAGGAAGCTCCTGCAGCTGAAGAAGAGGAAGCTCCCGCAGCTGAAGAAGAGGAAGCTCCTGCAGCTGAAGAGGCAGCTCCCGCAGCTGAAGAAGAGGAAGCTCCAGCAGCTGAAGAAGAGGCAGCTCCCGCAGCTGAAGAAGAGGCAGCTGAAATAACCGAAGAAGAGGCAGCTCCTGCAGCTGAAGAAGAGGCAGCTGAAAAAACAGAAGAAGAGGCAGCTCCCGCAGCTGAAGAAGAGGCAGCTCCCGCAGACGTAGAACAAGAGGCAGAGGCAGCTGCACAGGATGAAGCTCCTGTCGAGCAGGAGGTTGAGACAGTAAAGGAGGATCAGACTGAGCAAGAAGAGTCAGTTGCCTTATCAGAAAACACAGCAGAGGAGGTACAAAGTGAAGAAGAGCCTGAAGAGGGGAACCAGGAAGCAGAGGAAGAGGAGAGCCACAAAGTAGAGGAGGAGGAGGTGGTAGAAGAAGAGATGGGACTTGGAGGGGAGGAAGTGTCAGAAGGAGAGGAAGAACAGGAGGATGTAGCAGCTGAAGAGGAGACAGAAGACGAGCCATTAGAAAATGATGCTTTACCAGAGGATGAATGTAAGTAAGAATATATCGAGAAAACTGTCTTTATTTTTCCATAAATTATGGATTTATTGACATCACTGCATTTAGAGATGTTTTGATACAGATACCGAGTACTGATCCGATACCAGTATGTTAAAAGAATATATATATATTTATTTAAAAATGGATATAGTACAGTAACAGTATAAAAATACAGTGCAACGACAACTGAAATTTGCAACATTAATGCCACCTCTCGAAACCGAAGCCTTGCATACCGTACACATCGCTGTTTTACTGGTGGGATTTTTCTTTTACTAACTTTAGCTTCAATAGCAGACAGTGGCAGCACAGCGCAACTTGCTGTGTAGGCTACTGTTTTAGAGCGACAAAGAAGAATTGATTTCCGGGAAAACTGCCATTTTATCTGTTTTTTCTGGGACTCGGATTGGTGCATAGACTCGCGTACTCGCTGGTATCGGTATCGGAACAACTCTAATTGCATCAGATGAAACAAAACCTAATATTGTCATACAGGAATCCCTCCTAATATTGTATTTTTTTATGTTTTACAGAGTGCATGTCACCAGAAAGGGATTTTTTTTCCACACCGGACATATCCACGATGGGGAATGGGAACTTTCTCAGTCTAAAATCACGGTCAACAATATGACAAATACTGTAGGAAGGCGTTACTGATTGCTGTTGTTTAGGTGCAGTATTCATTGTGTGGTTGCTCTTTGAAAGGCAGACCTCAGAAGAAAGCTGTCACCACGCTGGAGTCGGAGCTGAAACATGGACCTCAAAACATGACATGGCTGTTAAGTTAGGAAATTAGAAATTCAGGGTTTTCCTGCCAATAACAACCTCTAAAGCCTTAATCCATAAAAGAATGACTGTCTTTCTACAGAGCGTTTTCCACTCTTCATAACTCACACTTTTTTTTTGTCACGGTTAGGTTCTGCATTAAACGGGAAAACTAGATGATATAACAAGAAGCCAATGCATAAACTGTTTATCAGTGCACTTGAAGCCATATGTAACGCCTGTCTTGGTGACATCAAAATGTGTTTCTTTTTGTCACTGCCTGAAATGTATGGTGAGAGAATATTTAAGAAGGAAAAGCAGTTGCAGTAACTTAATGTATCCCAGTTGTTTACACGGCAACACGGCCAATTAAAGAGCTCGCAAAAAAAACATATTTGATAAAATAAAAAAAGAACAATTCCTGAATGTTTTTAAAGTATAGGACAAACAGTAGTTGATAGTTGTTTTTTTTACTTTTTAAAAGTACATATATGTGGTTCAGTACCTAAAAATAAGGTTTGCTTTGATTTAGCACATTTTTTTTAACTGATTACAATTCCACTCCGACCTACACACCTGTAATATTGTAAGATATAGTGGTCTAAAAGTCCTCTACCAAGAACTGTTTCAGCAACATCATTTTACTGCTTTAATACGTTTGATTCAAAAGTACACAATTACATCAGTTCAGACTTTGCTGCATTTAGTGCTGCTGTGGGTGTTTAACAAATAACTGCAGATATTCTATGCATTATTGTCACTACTAATAGTGTTTTGACTTTGGGGGAAAATGTTTTTTGTAACTTTCAGAAGAGCTTAGGGAAGCACCTCAGGGACAAAATGCTCTCCAGATGGATAGAAAACTATTGTGTTAAACAGCAGCTTAAATCTTACATTTCCAGGGTGGCTTTAAAATGCACACTGAGGGAGACATTCACAACCAAGTCCAAAATAACACCAATTAGGCCGATATTGATCACATCTTTAATAGAGCTGCAATGATTAGTCAAGCGAGTAGTAGGAAATATAGCAGAAAATGCTGTTTTCAGCCTCTCAGATTCTTGCTTTTCTCTGTTTTATAATCATATTAAACTGAATATCTTTGGGGTTTTGGTATCTTTGGGTTTTGGACAAAACAAGGCATTTGAAGATAAATAATCTGCAGATTAATCGATAATAAAAAAGTAATCGTTCGCTGCAGCCCTAATCGTTAATGACAAAACCCATCCTTTAAAGGTATACGGAGCAGGAGTTTCCTAAAAAACAATGTATAAACTAATACAAAAAGAATCCCTCTCAATAATCACTTATGACCCAGTCGAAGTGTGTGGCAGTGTCTGCAGAGACTCTGCTCTCTGCTTGGATTTTCTCTTCTTTTCATTTCTGGGCGTCACCCTTTAGGAACAAAGCTATGAAAATGGTGGACACAGTGCTGGAAAAAAAAATGCAAAATATAACTAGGCGAGATGCCAAGCGGACAAAGCTCGTTCCGAAACGTTTCTTTCACTTTGGTTGAGCCAGAGAGGAGGGGCCAAGTTTCAATGCTGTGTTTACAAACAGTCAGCGACAATTCCTGCATAGTATACCTTTAACTAAACGGCACCAAAGTTTCTCAGTTGAAAACCAGAAGTCTTGATTACAGGTAGAAGTTTAAACTTTATAGTTGCAAACGGAGAGCTTTTGTGCCACATGACAAGTTAGTGCAACAGTTCATAAAACAAACAGTAGCTGAAACACACAGATTCAGCTACGTATGAAAAACAAACAGAAGCACTATACGCTGCAGAGTCATGTCCGACTTTTTAACCTTAGGTTGCACAGAAGAGGAGTTTCCCAGCAGGACACTCACCTTAAACATGAATCGAAACTTAAGCCAAGACTGTGAACTCTGGAGGAGCAAGGACTGTCGGTGTTCATGACTCCACAATCATCTCAACCCCGATGTACATCGTCTGGGAACATCAGAAACAAATAAAGGGCAAAACATACGGTCACAACTCAAAGACTTTTTTCTCTGAAATGCTCTAAAAACAACTGGAATAATGTGAATTCTCAAATAATGCAGAGAAAATGTGCCAGTTGTGATTAGGGCAAAAAATAGACATATCAGTTAATAATAATGATATTAAATATGTTAGAAAATTACCTCTTTGGAGACATGACAACTGTTTGTGTAGTCATGCTTCACACCTGGATTACGTTTCTGAGAAGTGGATTCTTGGTAGTATTGTAAGACTTGGGCACCACTGTACATTTTACTAAGATTTTTCACTTTAACAAAATGCACTGTTTTTGTCAAATCATTGGTTACTGTCACTATGACATTTCTCACATTGTCATGTTTTTAAAATAAACCCTGGTTCTTTCACTTTTGTATACTGGATTCTGTGCTGTTGTGTCATACACAATTCATATTGATTATATTACATGACAGTGCATGGAGCTGGGTGCATGCCTGTATAGCCTGATATAGCTTAACCCTCAGTTGTTATCCAGACACTATTTACAGGCCCCAGGTGTTTTATTACAGCATGTGCATATTTTATGTGGAAGGAAACACTCTTTAAAGCACAAGCATTGTAATATACCTTTACATTTTGCAACAAATCTTAATGAATATTAAATGGCATGTCTTAGGGGTCACTCCTTTGCCAATTAATTTTCTGTCAATCTACTAATTGACTTTGACTTTGTATGTTTTGTATCTTAAGTAACTACTTGGCTTAACTAAAGCTCCCAAATCAAAAGTAAAAACTACAATATTTTCCTCTGAGATGCAGTGGAGTAGAAGTGTAAAGCAGCATAAAGTGGAAAGTACCTCCAAATTGTACTGTATGTACAGTAGGCTACAGTACTTGAGTAAAGGTACTTTCCACCACTGATGCTGGAGTTGATGTGTGACTGTCTGAATGAATAACTGTGCTTCCCAAGTTTCAACATACTATGACAGAGGATGACAACACACTCACATGGGATGTATTGCTGCACATTTGCGTATAGATATCTGGATATATATATCTAGGCTTTTTTGACTGGGGTCAAATGGCCATGCCAGTTTTTCCCTGGCCAAAATTTAGCCTAACCTTGGAGCGTTATTTAGCCCCCTTCCCGACAAGCTAGCGTGGAGCACGGAGCCCGCTACAGCCTCTTAAAGACATTAATGTGGGCCGGTCCCACGGGTCTCCTATTGGGGTGGCACCTGGGGTGGCCAATCAGATTTCAGGGGTGGTCCCGTGCCACCCCAGGCCACCCCCTGGATATGCCCCTGAGATTTGCGTCACTTGCATTAGACCTTGGTAGACAGAAAGTCTAAATCGATTGTGTGTGCATCATTCAGAGAGGCCGGAAGTCTCTCTCTCTCTCTCCTGCTCTCCCTCTCTCTCTCTCTCTCTCTCTCTCCCTCTCTCTCTCTCCCCCTCTCTCTCTCTCTCTCTCTCTCCCCCCCTCTCTCTCTCTCTCTCTCTCTCCCTCTCTCTCTCTCCCTCTCTCTCTCTCTCTCTCTTCCTCTCTCTCTCTCTCTCTCTCTTGTTACAGAGTCATTTTGTCCAGCCTCTCCCACACATCACTGCTGCAGTGTCTCGGTGCCTCCGTCTCTGACCTTCCACACGGACCATGCAAGCATTTGTTCCCAGGTAAGTTTCAGAAAGACTGAGTCATGCTGTTCTATTCCTGGATTCTTATTTTCTTACTTTTGTTCAGCCTGACAAGCCACTGTTCCTAGTTTGTCATCTTAATGTGTAGTAACGATGCTGTGTTCAGGTGCTGCAGGCCTCTTTGAACGGATGTACTGTGAGCTTGTACTTTATTACTTTGGGGGCTGAAAATTAGTCCCTCTCTTTGATCTACTTAGCTTTTTTATGTACATTAGTAATTATTGGCTGAGGGATATTATTCTTAGTAACTATTTTAGCATATTAATTATTAACATTATTTTTTATTAGGTAGCTTAAGAGGAGCATTTGGCTAGATAAAATCTAAACTGAACTCATGATTGTGTTTGTAGGAATCTGCATAGCTCTAACGTGTTTTGTGGTTGATTATTTTACTGTGTCATTCTGGTATCAGCTTATGTACTATAGTGCATATCCTGCGGTTTGAACATATACATTATACAGTAGAGTGTGCGGCTGACCAGCCTGTTCAGGGTGACTCCACGACTGAGAGATCAATACTAGTCAAAGCGTAGCAGAGGAGGGGCAGGCTCTCTGGGTAAAACACGAGCCTCTCCACTGATGCTTGCTCAGCTCTTTCTGTGTATCTGTTAAGCCTCTTGCGGAAATCGAGCTCTTGAAGTCACAGTGAAAATGCATTTTCAGAGCATCTTGCTTCCTTAATTTGATGCATTTGCTGTTAAAATGAGATGTTAGGGTGGTGCATAATGCAGGGAGAAATTATTTAAAATTGTAAATCAGTGGGATGTTACACCTGCTGATGCAGCATGAGGTCACAATTAAAGATACACAGCAGTCATATATACACTGCATGTATTATTAGAAACATGCACGGTTTGGGGGTGGGGGTGTGAACAGGTTGATCGAGCCATGATGTCCACATCAAAACAACAGGACACACAACTTTCAAAACAGTTTCATGCAGATATGCATCACTTAAACAAAGTTATTTTGTGCTATTTTAAAATATTTGAAGGGTTAAAGTTCTTTCTATGTCTAGAAAGTCAAAACACAACATTTTAACAAGTGAGTCTGACTGTTAAAAAGAGTTTAACAATGATAAAATGTATGCTGCTTTACACCTTTTGGG
>JAOVVB010234047.1:0-10020 GCA_028570985.1 Heterobranchus longifilis | reverse complement strand
CCGAAATCAAAAACTACAGGTTCGGCGAGGCAGACGCACGCCTGATGTTGGTGGTGTGTTTGCACTGTGGCGCCCGTCGAAAAAAAAATGCTCCGTGAAGATTGTTTATTCTCATTCTTAAATTTCATGAGATCTTGGCCACGGGTTCGGAGTGGACGGCGTTTGGGTCCGGACCCGGACCAGAGTCCGCCAGTTGGTGATGGCTGATATATATTATATTACTGAATTAATTAATTAATCAATACTTAACAACTAAATAATATGGAGTAAAACATATGACATTTCCCTCTGAATTGTAGTGAAGTAGAAGTATAAAGTAGCAGAGAATAGAAATACTCAAGTAAAGTACAAGTACAAAATTATACTTAAGCACAGTATTTGAGTAAATGCATTTAATTACCACCACTGTGTATTTATATACGCCCTTTTTTTGGCCCTGTTTTATAGTAAAAATAATCTGCTTGTTTTGTACAAGGGGCTTAGATTTGACAGCATCACATCTGCTGAAGTGTCTGTTTAGAAAATCATACATTTTGATACCAAGTTCTCTGCGTCTCATTTGAGGTTACCTTTGGGTCCCAACCCAGATTCTATAAAACATTGCTATAAAAATAAACATTGCTGTAAAATGAAGCAGTGCATATTTTGTATGAACCCACAGTGCATTTGTGGCATATGGACTTAATTATTCAGTATTTTATGTGAAAATAAATCGGCGAAGCCTCCGAAGTCAAACAGCTTAATCTTTGCTTTGGAGAATACAGTAGCATCATGCTTATACATGCATGCATTGTGGTAGTATTTGTGTATAGTTAAATGCTCCCATGTGTGTTTTCTTCAGCTGATTTTTTTCACTTAATCACTGCAGTCTGTAATTCACATAACTGCCACACGACACAAAAACACTTATACTACCTTTTTGCCATAAATGTTGATCTAATATTTTGACAAAATTCACAATCGTCTTTCGTCAGGAGAAGTTCACATGATGTAAAAGGTTTATGGAAGTAGCCTTTTTGTAGGAAACATGCAGTACGAAGTTTATTTGTGCATGTTTATGCCTGTGTGGCCCAGATACGAAAGGACTGAAGTGTGTCACTTTGACTGACTGAGCTGGATCTTCCACAGAGCTGTGGTAATAAAGTGCGTCCTATACAACAGCAGTTTTCAAAGACACTTTAAACCCATGGGGGTTTAGGGGAAATTAAAGTGGGTCCCCATAGTGCTGTAGAGAAACTGGAATACTAAGCTGCTGCCTGTGTTACCTCCACTATTCCCAGCTATGTTGGGTAGGCTGAATGAAGCACTGCTGACATTAACATTCGTTGTACTCTGACGCAGATTTTAGATTCAGTTAGATAGATGGGCTGTAAGGAGTCATTTAAGAGGATAGGGGGAGGAAGAGTGAGTCATACATTTCAGTGTACTCTTCTATGTTATTGTGTGGCTGTGACCCAAAACACCACCAGCATACTAAATATAGAATACTGAAAACCATAAAGGCCACACTGACTTAAAATGAGATAAATCTGCAGCACTACTGTATTCGCATACATAAATAGATTTGGCTGCTAAATTGCATCTTTTGTTTGAACCGTTTTATACCGAAATGACATATATTTTGTAAACTAGTTTTCAGCTGCTTATTTGTAAAAAAAAAAAAAGAAACTAATGCCAGTCTTAAGAATGTTACTACTTAGAAATTGATTTTTAAAATCTCTGTTAATAGAAACCCATAATGTGATTTTCCTTCATGCCAGTAATCAATAAGATTGTATCATTTTTTGGGGGAACTCTTAACAGAGGCAAAAAAATAAAAATAAAGCTGCCAAACCCAGGGCTCTAAACTGTAGTGATATTAAACACTTTGTGGGCAGTTTGTGGTTGAGACTGTATGACAGTGAAATACTGAATTTTACTTCTTTTTTGAGTCTTGGTTTGACTACATGTACTGAATTACTAACATCAAATTCTAGCCCTCTAGTCTTACCTTTGAGGAGTGTGTCTCTTTTGCGTGTGCGCCAGCGTCTGTGTTTGTGTAACACTAATTATTTATGTCTGTCTACAGTTGTTTTTCATTAAGCTAATAGTGGTTAAAAGCTGATTCAGAAAGGATGAAACATCTATCACTGAGACACAAACACAAAGTAATCCACGCGCACACACACACGCACATCTACTGATAACAGGCACAAAGAGTAAGCTGCTGCAGACATACTGTATATGCGCATGATCTGCTCCACACACACACACACACACACACTCGCACACACTCTCGGACAGAGCTTTTAAGGGCTCTAACTAATGAATCCCATCAATAGGTGTTTGATTGTTATAGGCTGTCAGTTGTCATGATCTTATTAGTGAAATGTGCTGCGGTTGGTTGCTAATTCCTGTCTCTTCTGTTAATTTGCTGGGCCAGCAAACCTGATCGATGGACCAGAGACATAGTCCCTTGCCATCTGCATTCTTGTGTCCTCCAGGACAGTTTTGTCTTACAGTCTACCAGACCAGCAGTGGTGCAAAAACAAAGAAAGCTAAAGATCCTAGCCTTTGACTTGCCAAGGAAAACTTGTTACTGCTAGCCTGGGAACCAGACAAATCTGCAAACTCATGTTTTATTTGCTCTGGCAGATATGCCCTGAGACATCTTTTTTGGCTCGCACAGCCTCGTACCGGGGACAGTGCAGCGAGCATAAACCTCGCTTAGTAAAGCACCGTTGTGGCATTTTGAAAACAACCAAAAGATGGCTGCAGCTGATGTGTAACTTTCTGTTGAAGTATTATTTTCAAATTCTGATAGCAAAAAACAGCGACGCTCGCTCACAGACATATTGATGCTACACCATCACAGCTCTCCTCTGCACGCTGTTCACATTAATCCTTCGCTCAGCGCTACGTCACGTAGGAATTTTGGTCCACGGCCGTTGATAACTGCCCTTGGAAATCAAAAATGAACTGAGAGGTTCCAGACTAACTCACATTTGCGATTATGTCTGGCGATGTTTCTGCATCTTCTCCCACAAGAACAAAAGGGATTAACCGAGAACAACACGGTGTAGGCTACAGTATAGGCCATGACGATCTTATTTAAAACACTGTCGCATACATACAAGACCTCATGTCTTGTTTTTTAACAAGACGCAGAACCAGGCAACAACTGCCCTTGGAGCACTTTAAGGATCTGTGCTTTGCTCAGCGGCTCTTTGGCAGTTATCGTGGGCGCAGTGTTAGCAGCTTCCTGTCAGCCTCTAGCACACAACTGGAATACTGTACAGCTGCCATTCAGAGCTGGGAATCAATCCAACAACTTCTAGTTATTAATCAGCCTCACTACCTCAAGGACATATTTTATGTTCTTTCCAGCTGACTCCAGTGATACGCTCATTATTGCAGCCTACAGCTGATCAGCTTTGAGCGACAGCGAGACAGCATTGATATTATCACGGTGATTAATGGCCGCTGTTTAATATTTCCTCAATTCTCAGCTGTATCCTGTGGTAACCCCGGCACCCCAGCACACGGCAGGATCGTCTTCAGTGATGGCATCACCTTCGGCAGCTCGGTGGCTTATGCATGCTGGGATGGCTTTAAAACTTCGGGCCTGACCACCAGACACTGCACGACAAACGGGACATGGACAGGACAACCCCCAGACTGCACTGGTAGGATAGGTTTAATATCATTGCTTCTACTGTTAGTATTAATGTTTCTGTTGTTATTGGTGGTAAAAGCAGGGGGTGTAGTCATTATTATGAACAATGAGCAAACGTTGCAGTACGACTGCAAATAGCATCAGCGTGCATAGTGGTGTTTCTTTTAGTAAAGGATCCAAGAGTCGTATAAATTGTGCATGGACTGTGCAACCAGCTGCTGTGCAGGTACAGGCCGGTTGTTTTGTCTGAGATTTCAGCGTGTATAGTTAAACAGAGGCAGACAGAGGTTTTGGGAAAAGGAGAAAAGGTGGGAGGTAGATGAGAAGAAGCCGGGTGGTGCTTCAGGAAAGTCATGGAAGGCAGTGTGTGAGAGAGTTGAGTAGGAGGACGACGTTAAGGGGCAGGCAAGTTAAAACAAAGTTTTTCAGGCTACATTAGAAAGCACAGTGGATAGATAATACTGTGCCCTCGTGCACTCCTACACTACAGCAGATAGCTGAAACAACAGATATGCACTCTGAATACTGTATTCATGACTTGTCCTGTAACATTTCTCTCACCTCTTTCAGTGATCACTTGCGGAGATCCTGGCCCGGTAGCCAATGGGATCTATCTAGGAAGTGAGTTTGCCTTCAACCACACGGTGACGTACCGCTGTAACCCAGGTCACCTGATGGACCCAGCGGGACGCAGCGTTCTGCGCTGCACGAAAGATGGAACCTGGAACCAAACCAAACCCAGCTGTAAAGGTAAGAAGAACTACCAACCCTCAATAACGGCTGCCAAAGTAATAATGGACAGCTGCGTTTGAGTTTATCTGCAGATGATGGATCCGCAGGTTCAGTACAGTTGGTTATGTCAGGAAACACTGCGTCTTGCAAATGGATTTGATATATTTAATCAGAATTTGTTGTTTTTTTAACAACATACATTGCAAAAACATTCCTTAAATTTGGTTATTTGTATGAATTCTCAGTCATGAAACTCAGTAATTTGATTATTGAAGAGTTTTGAACAAAATATGTACTGAGACAGACATTTTACAATAAAAAATAAACATAACACTAGCATCATACAGATTTTTTAAAATAGTAATTAAGTGTTTCAATAACAACTATCGACAACAAAACTATATTGTACTATAAGAATTAAAATAAAGTGTGGGGTGGACAAGCCTCTATTATGAACATTAAATGACATTTTGATATTGACATACCATCACCAATGAATAATTAGTCTTTATATATAAATGTATCCTTAAATTACTGATGACAAGCCTCAATGCAAGTGCAATTGCAACAAAAAACACCTCACAAAAACAAGTGACAATTTAAATTGTTATTGATTATGACTTTAACAACACATTTAAAAAAAGAGGCCAGGGGAAGATTAACATTGCCCCTACAATAACAGAGTGTTAAATTAGGTGTTTGTTTGTTTGTTTTTCCCAAAAGCCTTCTTTTTTTCACAAACACAAAGGCAGAAATAAAAAAGACTGCATTAAAATAAAAAGAATTTCAGTTTTACAACACATTTAGACCCACATTTAGAGTTTAGACTATGATATTCAACAACAGTGACGGGGAATGCTTCCTGAGATCCTCCCTGCCGTTTCTTCCCACAAACAGAAAATCTCCTGCTGGCTCCTGCAGATGCAGAGGCTTTGAACTGAGATGAAAAAAAAAAAACCGGAGAAAGACGGCTGAGAGGGAACCAGAGAGTGATGCAGCAAGGGGAGAAACCAGAGAAGTAAAATATACTGTAGGTGATAGAGAATGAAACTGGGGTGGGACGTTTAAAAGAGAAAATTAGACGGAAAGAGGAAGAAACAGTGGAGAGACGCAGGTAGAAAAATGCTGCAAGCTCCATCTCTTTGTTTCTTTGGTTCCTTTTTCCATCTTTGCCCTCCTTTGCACCTCACTTTTCTCCTCCTCTTTAGATTGTACTTCCTCATGTGTTTTTGTTCAGCTCCCCTGTTTTCATCCCCTCTGTTTTCTGCCACTTCAAACAATCCACAAGTCTTCATTTGATCCTGTTTTGGAACAACAGCTTCCTCACACACATGCACAGAAACATATTGAACGAAGGAGCCATGAAAGTGTAGCTTGACAGGCAGAATGAATCAAGTGAGGAAGAAAGAGAGATTGAACAAGGCAAGTAATGAGGAGGAGGCATAGGGGAATGAGGGGAAAAAAAGAGTAAAGGGAGGAGAGAGGGGGAGGAAGAATCAAAATGATGAAGAGGTGTAGTGGAAGAAAACATTAGTTAACAGAGAGAGAAGACACAAAAAAGGCACAAAGGCAGAGTAATGCAGAGATTAAGAAAGAAAGAAAATGGGAGGTGGGAAAAGAGAGTCAAGTGGGTGAATGAAAAGAGGAAAAGAGAGAATGTGATGAGCCATCAGTGGGGCTGCAAGGAGAAAGCGACAGAAGCGAGTGAGAGAGCGGAAACGAGTGATGGGAGAAACAAAGAGAGGCAAATCAATACCTGCCCCAAACCTGTAAACACACAGTGAGAAAAGGGATTAAGCCCATAAAATGTGCTGGTTGGCTGAATTGCACCAAGAGAGATATACCTAAAAGACAAAGGGAGGGAGGGAGAGGCAGTAATGGTGTGAGGAGGCCAAGAGAGCAGTGGAAGGGGATAAAAGAGGACTGGAGCTGGGACAGAAGGACGAGGAAGAAAGGTGCATGGAAGAAGGAGAAGAAGGACTGGAGGGACAGAAAGGAGGCAGGGGACCAAAGTGTGAGAAAGAACAGAGTGTAACGACGTGAGAGGAAAGAAGAAAGGGTGGGGAGAGGGAAACGAGTCAATGATCGCAGTGACAGTGAAAAGCAGGTGAAAGTGTGTAAGCAAGCAGGGGTGCGAGTTACTCATGTGAAGCCAAGCCAGTCTATTCACAACAAAGAGGAAACACAAAGGGGGAAAAAAAATAAAAGCCTTGAAACCTTCAATTGCATCAGAGACCTGCAGACGTATTGTTCTGGAATATGAACTGCTCAAGTCAATAAGAGTGTGTAATTCTATTTTTAGACAGCTGGAGTTTGATCCCTAACAACAAAGTTGGTTTTTTTTTTAGAAAAAAACCCTCATTCAATTATTAATTTGAATCCCTGTTAAGCTGTTGGCTGGTCAGCAGCAATTGTTCCTGGGGTTGCACAATGGGAAGTGATGAACAGCATGCTTTAACTTAAACTTAAACTGGATTTGTCTTGCGTGCAGGTGTGAAGATTTTTTTTTTTAATGGGACTAACAACAAGCAGAACATGTAGAGTGGAAAAAATAACATGGGAAACAAGTGTGGGAGTCTGGGAGGATGACTTTGGGGAGATGCAAGGCTTCTCCAGGACACTGGTGACATACAAAGCCAGAATTAGTCAACTGATTAGTTTGCTGCTACGAGCACCCAGCAGTTGCCTAGAAACCGCAATGTAACAAACAAAATATATTTTTTTTGTAGTTCAAAACAATTTTTTGTTAACTGCATCCAAAAGATTGATCATAATACAACTGAGAAACGGAAAAGAGACAGAGAAAAAAAACAAGATAAAAGACTGACAGAGGAAAAAAAAACAAAATCAAGAATGGAGGGAGCAAAACAATACAGAAACAGGGAATAGTCAAACATTGAGAGATGTCCATATGTTGTGTATATTTAGTATTACTGTTGAAGCAATACTTGTTATATTACTGCATTCTATCCATACATTGATTTCAGTATGTGCTTATTGCTGCATCTACAGTATATACCTACAGCATGTATGTGTCTGTCTGCCTCTGTGTGTGTGTGTGTGTGTGTGTGTGTGCTTGTGTGCACCGTATATCATCATAGCAGAGTGAATGAAGCGTGAAACCATCTGTCTCCTGGTTAGATGAGAATTACACTGACTTTATTAGATGTTTGAAACCATGCAGATGGTTATCATTATCTTAGGGAGGTAGGCACACTCAGGCATGCATGCACACACACACACAGTTATATCCGCAGACGTGTACGCTGATACAACACACTTGCATGTGTGAACGTGCGCACATGTGCGTGCAATCGTACGTGCACGCAGTGGTTTCTTAAAATCTTGCAAAGCTGCTGCCAATTACGCATAAACAGCAACAACAACAACTCCATTCTCTGTATATAACAGATGCTTTTTTAATGCATATTAATCGATTTGAATGGCTGGACCATTGGATATCAACATTGATTATGTACACTAGCAGTTAGGAAATTTTCAAAGTCGCTGTGTGTTTGTATGAATCATTAGCATTACATAAATAGCAAGCCCACGTAGTGAGTCTCAAGTATAAATATGTATTTCTTCTAAATTCCCCAATGTAGGACAGCGTTTCAAAAGAAGAAGGTTGATGGAAAAGTTGCTTTGTGAATAATACTGCCTGTATTTCATTTAGCAGTCTTTAGGGAAAACAATATCACAGTGCACTCCCAATCACCAGAGTGGAAGCAGAAATGCCATCACACACATGCAAAACCCCAAATGGCCTTTTTAGAAACTCTCCATCCATATGGTGACCATGGTTTGTCTTTTGGTTACTTTAATGTGGTGACCTAGGTCATCTACTGCTATAAGACAGTGAATGTCCATATGGTGACACGGCTGTCTGCAGCTTTGTTTTCACTTGATGTCATGCCTCCCATCTGCAGCCATGTTGTCATATGCTGTTGGGAATTCCTCATGGGAAGCACTTGTTTTCCCAGGGATTAGAGAGGGGAAGCACGGGGGGTCAGCACGATGTGGTGTCTTCCTGCATTTCGCCTGGTGCATGCTGGGGTTGACACCAGTCCTGACATGACTGAATATAAAAGTATCTGGCTCTGTTGCAAAAAGTCTAGTTCTGGCTATTTTTCAGAGGGACATTGTTTCAATCGTTGTATTTCCCCCGTCGCATAAATGTTCAGTAAAGCCTGGACTTCACTGTCTGTCCATTTTTTTTCATTACCAGCCATTTGTGTTTTGTGTTGCCTGTTGTTTACACAGCTAACAGGTTTTCAAAAATGGCAGTTTCCGGTGCTGCATTGGCTGTGTTGGAACAATCAGCATACACGTCTCTGGACCAATCACAGTCACTCATGGTTCCTCTTGTTCTGGGAGAGTACCTACTCTGAAACAGGAGCTAAAAAAGTCCCTCAAAACATTGTTCTAAGAACTACGACCAGTCATAGTTCTTGCGGTGCGGACACAAGAAAAACTTCAAACTGTGTTCTTAGAACAAGGAAAAAGTTCCTCAGGTTTGAAAAAGCTGAGAGCTTAATTAGTGCAGATTTTTTTTGTTTTGACTGAAGATAAAATTGCATCTGTTAAGCAAATGACGAATGAATCAATTAAGTTGAAATTTCCCATTGTAACGGTATTATACTATTTGCAAAACTACTGCTATCTGTTTTGCTACAGTGTAATGTCAGTGTACATCCAGTATCCTGTATATTGTATACTCAAGAAGCTAAAGCAAGACAGATGGCATTAAATCCTACAGAAATGCACCTGCACTCACAGCTGTATTTGGAAACCGTGCACCTGGTGGAGAAAGCATGCAAATTCTATATACACTTCTATAACTCCTCAGTTGATCTTTTACATCTGTGTGTGTTTCAGTGATCCAGTGTGGACCTCCTCCTCAAGTCCACCATGGGAAAGTGGAAGGAACCGACCATTCGTGGGGCTCGAGTGTTAGCTACAGTTGTTTCCATGGTTACCAGTTGTCCACTCCTGCTGTGTTAACCTGTGAGGGGAACGGGACGTGGACAGGAGACGTACCGCAGTGTTTGCGTAAGTCAGCTTGCCTTTGATGCCTATAAACTATCGCTGTTTTCCTTTCAGTAATGTTCAAACAAAGAAGAAATCCTAACGGTTTCTGTTGTCTCATTTAAGCTGTCCTGTGTGGCGACCCCGGCTCTCCTGGAGGTGGATTCAGAGAGGGGAACATCTTTTCTTACAGGTCAGTGGTTAGACAATCACTGACTTACATAGACAGTGTTTTTCATATTTTAATTTATGATAGGTTTGTATCATAGACTGTATATAAAGATACTTCCTCTCATTGTACAAAAGTGAAGCCAAAATATCCGGTCGCCGCCATCTTTTAATTTTGCAACCAGAGTCTGGCGCCTGACCAATCACAAGTCAATCACAGCTGTCAATCATGACGTTTCACCCTGTTTTTCTAGCATCAAATAACTAATTTAAATGAAACATATCATTAAAAAAACACTTGAACATACATCCACATGACAAAAACTACCTAAAATGACAGAAATGTATTGAACATATACATTGAGTTTTTAGTTTGACTCATGTCCCATCCACTAACATGGAGGAGGCGGGACTTATGACATATACTGCAGCCAGCC
>JAOVVB010234046.1:0-10020 GCA_028570985.1 Heterobranchus longifilis | reverse complement strand
GGCGTTCGCATGTGTGGTGGCTCTGAGTGGTCAAACAACTCTCAAATGAAGACTATTGACTGATACGAAAAAAAACCCTGCTGAAAATCAAACTTGTATCAAAAACTTTAATGACGGAAGAAAGTTTCAGACTCGGTGTGTAACAGTCATTTCTATTATCTTTGTCCATGTTTTATTTTTTGCCTAAATATAAAAAAGTTATCTGTCTACCTCTGGTAGGTCCACTAATGTTATATGGATGAGTCAGTTGAAAATGAGTCATTTTGGAGCTCCAGTCACCCAGCCTGACATTCGCTCAGATCCATCCCAGGGAAGGTGTCCCTCACTCGGGTAAACATCAGCCTCTCCAGCCCAGGAAAGGGGGCCCATATCCTGGTAAACTTCATCCGATTCACGCTCCCCTCCACTGGGGAGGCACTCTGGCAAAGACACCAAGATGACAGGCATTTTCTTTCTTTTTTTTTTCCAATTTCAGCTTCTACACGGCTGTCGCTGTGCACGTACTCACACATACTTCCGGTTTTACTTCTTCAGCTTGCCGGAAAATCTCATTAATGGCGGAGAATACGGATAGAAAATACGGATTTGGTGTGCAAAGTCCTGAAGCCATGTTTAATTTAAACAGAGGTTTAACATAATTTGAAAGATCTGGAAGGTTTTAGATCAACTGTAATAAAGATTTCTCATCAAAGAAAGATCATGGAGTCAGTCAGGTTTTCATAACCATTGTGTTAACAGTGACAACAGCAAAATAGACTCATTTAAAGTCACTGGACAAAGTGGACAAAGAATGCATAAGATATTTACGACGCAGCATTCTCTTATTTCAGCCTAGTAAGTCTCTGAGATTCTTTCATGGCTGCATTAACTGAGGATAAAGACGTGTTGAGCCGAGGGCGAGAGTGATGCTGAAGCTACCGGTGAGGACAGATGATCAATTTGCAGTTGTGGTTGGACATGCCTTCAGCCAGGAGTGTTAAGCTCTGCACCCGAAATAAACCAGCAGCTGTGGTGTGTATGAGTGTGCATGAGAGAGGAAGAAATAGCCATCCTCTCAGCACCGCAAATCCAATGATGCTTGAGATCGTAGTAATGGACCAGGATTGAGAGAAAGGTGCTTTTATCCTGTTCCATATGTAGCTGACTGGATGGAGAGACAGATGCCTGGATGAATGGATGCTCTCTCTTTTTCCCAGTTGTCCTGTGATTGATTATGAGTATGATCAACAGATTTCTCAATGTGGTGTGGTGTAATGTGTAGGTATTTAGATTGCTTATTCTATTTTCCAAAACCTATAACCTTTCAAATGAAATAACCCATTTTCAACCAACTGTTTACATTTTGTTTCCAGCATATGATATTACTAAAGGGATAGTTTGACATTTTGGCAATATGCTTATTTGCTTAATTTGGACCTTGCTAGCTACGTTAACCAGCTGCAAGGTCCAATGTGCTGTGTTAAACTTTGATGGTGTGCCTATCTACATTTGTATTATGAATTATTCCTTGAAATCATAACAGATTTCTCTATTACCCTTTTTCCACCAACATGGAACGGGTTCTGTTCAGGTTTGTGCACATACTTTTGAACCAGTCGGAGCATTTCAACCAAAAATAAATTGGATCGAAACCCAAAAAGTAGCAGTTTTTCCTGAAGATGGCGTGTCATATTCTACAAGCTGGAAAAAGAGGATGGAGTCTGATGTAATAGTCTTACATCTTCTTATCATTAATAGTTGCTCCATGCTTGTTTGTTTTTTTGAATACAAACAAATATTTGTAATAACTGAATAAAAGCTCACAGGTAATCAATGCAATGCACTGCCTTGCTACTGCTGTTTACTTTGGTTGTGCATTGTGCAATGCCCTCCATTGATTACAGCGGCTCCCTATAATGGAACTGATAGAAACGCGGGCTGCTTCACTAGATATCACCATGGTTCCAAGGATCCTGCATGGAACCGCTTCGAGAACCATAGCTAATTTGGTGGAAAAGTTGTATATATGTCATCAGATATCAGTAGGCTATATGCTGCATTTTGGGGACTTGTGTGCAAACCAAACTTGGGAATCAGTCAATAAACTAAAACCCCTCTTTTGCTTGTCCTTTTGTACCATAGATATTCGGGAGACAGCGTTTGTTTATGCCATCACGGCGGCCGGTGTGACCCACGCCGTGACCCAGGCCTGCAGTATGGGAGACCTCCTGCAGTGTGGCTGTGAGGCGACCAGGAACAGAGCACCTCCGAGGCCGTCTTCATCCTCCCCCTCTGGGGACGGAGTCAAGTGGGAGTGGGGGGGCTGCGGAGACGATGTGGAGTTTGGTTATGAAAAGTCGAAACAGTTTATGGATGCCAAGAGGAGAAGGGGCAAGAGCGACATCAGGACGCTTATTGACCTGCACAACAACGAGGCTGGGCGGCTGGTAAGACATTTCCAAATAAATACCTCAGCATGTCTGTGCAGTTTTTTTTTTTTTACATCTTGAACAGGTAGAAAATAGATTGAACACAACTGTCATAATGTGAAAAAATGTATTTTAACTGCTACCGTGCTGTGCTAGACGCAGGTCTGATATTTCACTATACTCAGAAAGATTCTAGCAGCAAAGGTGTTGCTTGTCCTGTGGAATGTTCCATCATTCCACGAACATGCAAAAGAGAAAGACATCACCCCCAGCCATATTTGTGTAGCGGCGTAAGCTGATATTCTAACAAGAATCAGGTTTCTGAAACACAAAAACAAGAGCGTGCCACACATTTTGTTTTCAAGCCTCCGAGGCAGGCAGCGTCTAACGTTTCCACAGCCCTTGTAGAAGTTTAAAGTTCCTCTTTGTTGCCCGTATGAACGCCGAGTGAAATATGGCCTCGACAAGTCAACGTGCTACCGAAAGAGCGGAGATAAAGTAGCGACTTTTGAGAGTAGTTAATTACGCTCATTTGAAATATAGCTCGGTAAATCTTCCAGATCGCATTAACTTTTAGCTGTCAGTGTTTCATCTCGGTTTGTTCCACCCACTGGCAGAAATGTTGACACATGCACGAGCAAAACACGGAGTTGCAAAGTTCACTTTAGTTGGGGTCAAAGGCAGGTAGAGAGGAGCGGGGAGGATTTTGGGACATAGTCCAATTGTAGCATTAGCGAACAAACCATTTGAACAAAAGGAGAGGCATGCACACAAACGCCCAGAGGTTGAGAAATAAGCGTGCTGTGATGCGTGCAAATGTCTGTTTTGTGTGCATGCATGCATGTGTGCTTGTATACACGTTTTCCAAGTGTGTGTGTGTGCGTGTGTGTGTGTGTGTGTGTCTCTGAACGGGCAGGTGTGTGTGAGTGCGTGTGTGTGTGATGGGTTAATTATGTGCAGTATAAGTGAATGATCTGTTGTCAAGGCTTGTTAGATGTAGGAAGGCCAGAGGCAACATGGAGGGAGAGGGGGGGTTGGGGAGTTAAATTCCTTCTGAATAGCGTCTGCTTTTATCTTACCTATCTATCAGTGTGTGTGTGTGTATGTGTGTGTACGCGTGCGTGCGTGTGCGTGTGTGATCCAGTGGCTTTGTCTGCGATATATCATGAAAACACAATAATAAATTACTTCTTTAGAGAACATGTCATTTGTCAAAAGCAGTCCTGTTTCACTTCAGGGTACAAGTTTAAAAGTTCCCTTTGTCCCCTTTTTTTCTGTTTGATCAACCGTCTCTCTGTATTTATCACCCATTTGCCCTCCTTCACCTCTCTGCTTCTCCCTGCCACCCAACACCCTAAACCCACCCACCCCTCCACGTTTTCCCTTCCCAGGCAGTGAAGCTCTACATGCGGACAGAGTGCAAGTGCCACGGCCTGTCGGGGTCGTGCACCTTGCGCACGTGCTGGAAAAAGATGCCTCATTTCCGTGAGGTTGGCGACCGCCTGCTGGAGCGCTTCAACGGCGCTTCCAAAGTGATGGGCGGCAATGACGGCAAGACCCTAATCCCTGTCGGCCAGAACATAAAGCCGCCGGATAAGCAGGATCTCATCTACTCTGATGAGTCGCCCGATTTCTGCCTCGCGAATCGTAAAACTGGTTCGCTGGGGACACGGGGGCGCATGTGCAACAGCACGGCCATGGACATCAGCGGCTGCGACCTGCTGTGCTGCGAGCGCGGCTACCGGGAGGAAACAGTGGTGTTAGAGGAGAACTGCCTGTGTCGTTTCCACTGGTGTTGTGTGGTCCAGTGCAAGAAATGCTTGGTCCGAAAAGAGCTTAGTCTCTGTCACTGATGAACTGATGTCGACAGCAGTCAGTATGACTTGGTTGATTATAATTACTTCTGTTACTTTTTGAGGTTTTTGCTTTAGTTTGGCTAGTGTAAAAGAAGGATAGGGTTTTGGATTTTCATGGTGATCCTTTTTGTTTCTGTTTTTGCACCAGTCACATTCAGATAATGCCCCAAAAATGTTAATTTAAAATAGTATTTGATCCCAGTCCTGGCTGTTTTGTCCCCAGGAACTTTGACAGACATACGAGGTGCTGGCCAAAGGTTCAAAAGCTACAGAAAGTAAATTCAACCAAATGGAAATAATGGCAGGGGGGACTAAAAGAAGTCAAATAGAGAATTGTTTCTTTCTGAACTACCTATTTTTCTTTTTCTTGTATATGAAAAAGGACCAAAGAATGTGAAAATTTGTATTTTCCGTCTCAATGAAAGAGGAGGGCCTATGCACGGAGGTTTCTTAGTGTCACTTCCAACAGCAGAGCATGTTGGCTGTCATCTAAAACCAAAGAGTTTCACACCTCACCTTGTGCTGATGCACCTGATTTGTTATGGAATTTCCTTAACTGAGCGTTTGCTAAGAGCCATCCCCTGTTGTTATGCTTGCCAGCTTTCCATTCTCATATGGTACAGATACAGTTTACAATAACAGGGCAAGATTTACCACTCAAAATTGTCGAAAACAATGGGTCCTTGATTTCAGACAGAGGAAAACAAAATCAGGCTTCTCTTTTCTCAGTCAGTTTTGTCGGGTGAGATTACAACTGTCACTGCAGCTTTTATCAGCTGTAGCTGGCTAGTTACGCTAACGAGTTGGTTGAAAATGCAGTTTTTTTTCTGACTTCTTTTAAAATGGAACAGTTAGCTAAAGAAGTGCTTGTTGGCTTTGGACATAACACGGCATCAAGTTACTACTGTAGGCAGAAAATGGTTCGTTCATTTTTAACGGGGGATGGACCCGGTTTGTTTCTTTCTTCCATGACTAGCGAACCGCACAACTCTTGGTTCTGTATTTTTTTAATACCACCACCTCCCTAGGCTATATAATTTAGAGAATATTATAGATCTAAGGTGAAACGGACAGAATTATAAATCTGTCTGCTACTTCAGCACCACAGACAGCACCATGGATTTATCAATACACAGCACAGGCTACTGGTGTTCCAGAGCCATGGTCGGGGCCATAGATTCCAACTTGCACAAACCTCAGTCAGATAAAGGATTGATGAGTCAGGAAGACTAGACTAATGTATGCAACTAAACAACCCCTCTGCCCTGCACTCTCTCTGCTACTAGGGGGTGCAGAGGTTGGATGGCAGCTTAACAAGGGTGATGCGTTTTGGTCACTATGCTCACAAGGGGGATGGCATGCACCTTGACAGACCTGCCAGGCCCGGTTGTGGTTGCTAAGCTATGATTGGACAGTTGTTGTTTGTGGGAGGGGTTTAGCGAATGGTCAATGGTGTAAACTGGCTGTTAATCTACAAGGGCCACACTGACTATTATGAAACATTTTGAGCCTCTAAGGATTCTTTACTGTAATTTCTGTCATTTTAGGTCTGTCATAGACATTGCTTTCAATATGCTGTAGGATCACAGAAAAATTAAGGATCTCACTAGCAATAATCAGAGCATCTTTCCATTTTACTACCCCAAATCTTTAAAAATGTTGATATCAATCTGTCTCCCAGTTACAGTAACTGTAGCCTTTAAGTGACTATCACACATCAAATACAGAAAGATGCTGGCCTTGACTTTTTTTTTCTGCTACTGCGTCAAAAGCATACAAAAAAGGGAAATGGTATCACATTATCATATTTGAAGAATGCTGTCAACACCATGTTTTGCAGGTGTGGACTTGGCCTGCCAGCAAAGACTGTTATTTATATAAGATATGATGACAAGACTACTCACTTCCATCTCTCTCAGAAGCACTTTGGATACGATGGCTGCCGTGGACTTCCTCAATAGCTTGGCAATTAAACCTTTTGCGGTTGTCTGTTTCTATTAAACCAAAAGAGAAACCTTTATTCACATGACATTGTTTGGTATGGAGAAAATGTATATAATGTATTTTGTCTATCTATTATGATATACAGGGCTAATGTAATAATGCACTTTGGATGTTAGCTTTCGTTTGATACTGTATTTGCATTTGAGTGTGTGTGTGTGTGTGTGTGTGTGTGTGTGTGTGTGTGTGCACGTGCGTGTGCACGTGTGCGTGTGAGAGTGTTGAGTGTGTTTGTGCAGGTTGGCCAGTTATCACCGTATCCTTCAGTTGACAGTACTTTTTATATATCTATAAGTTGCTTTCTGACGTTAAACTGCATTCTGTTGGTTATTAAAAGCACACTGCTCTTTGACTCTCTGTCTCTGTGTGAGGCAGACAAGATCTTGTATTTGTTCGTTTTCAGAGGAAGTATGTTTCCCATAAACCTGTCATCTCATTTACACTTACGTTTTATTACCAGACAATGTACAGTAAGTATACTGAACTATAATAATGCATTGCCTCCACTTGTTCTGCTAAGGCTGTTTGTCTTGTCTGAGTGTTGACGGAGGATCTGATCCTACCCTTAAGGAATAATTTTGTTTTAATCATACAGTTGGTGATGTTTGTGTTTCAGGAAGCTATCATGATCCAGATCTGGCTTATGCCGCATTCAGACCGGGCACGAATAAATTCATTCGCGCAAATGAATTACATATAAAGTCAATGTAAAGACGCGATTACTCGCGAGTTCTGGTTGGGCGGCGCGAATGACATGAATTGGGCGGCGTGATGACGCGCAAATTACGCAAATTCGCTCATCGCATGAGTTGCCGAGCGTTGGGACTACTCGTGCGAATGACGCAATGAAAACAGAAGATTCCAGCATCCAAACTCGCGCGAATTAAGCAAGTAGATTAATTTATTTGCGCCCGGTCTGAACACAGAGTTACACTATCAATATCTACTGTATGACATCAGTTTGAGGGGCCAAAATCAAAAGCCTCGATTAGTGACACATTTTAAGCTGGTTGTAATGTGGACAACATCTCCCAAGCCTTTTATGTAATTGATGTGCGTGCAGCTTTGTTTAGTATCTTTTCAACTAGACCAACATGATTTTAATTCCAAAGTGAAATATCCATCATTCAAAAAACACTTGTATACAGGTAAAGTACATTTTCAGTAACCGTGGATGTTAGCAGTTAACCTTACATTTAAAGGAAAACTTGGACCCTATTTTCCCATGTTTTTGTGTCTAAGTGGGCCTAGGTTATTGATTGAGAGTGCATGCAGTTAGCTGACACTGACAGCCTCAGATTATTAGAAGTTTTTTTTAAATAATTTTATTGCACAATCAAAAAGGCATAGGTCATATTCAAGGGAATACAGTTTACAACAAAAACAACAACCGAACAAGCAATATCAATAACAAACACAAAGGAAATTGCCTGACAGAAATAATAATGAAAGATAAACAAACAAACAAAGGAAAAAAAAACCACAAGTGGTCAGTCAGGGCCTTATCGGATTTTTCCAATTTTACATTTTACACATTTGTTGTATAGTATTATTTCGTTTAGATATGCAGGAAAAAAAACTTTTTTGTATAAAATATTTTGCTAAAATAAATAAATAACATTATGGAAAGATGGAGAAATCTCGTTCTGAAGTCTCGCGAAAGGTGGATTGACTTGTTGCCGGAAGACAACGGTGGAAATGTTAGTAAGTTGGAGAAATGAGTGCCGCCGGGGGACAGTTTCTTGTGTTGGAGTACAGAAAACGTTTCTTAGTTTTACCTTAAAGATTTTTTCAATTGAGAATTTCCGAATTGTGCCAACAAAATCTGACGCGCAGCTGTCGTAGACTAATGTTACATTTGTTGGATACGGACAGGCTAAAGTTGTGGATCCTGACACTCCGGCGGTCCCTACACTGCGCCTTGCAGACCATGCAGTCACTATTTTGCAGGATGACTGCTGCCAGTCAAAGAGGAGAAGAAATCCCATACCAAAGCACATTTTCCTAAAGAAAAATGCTGTTCCAAGAGTGGAGAGCTGCCGAGAGAGCTGAGGTAAGCAAATATGTTATCAGCTAAAGTTACGATGTTGACCTGACATCAGTACACACAAAAGCATGGCAGGGTAGCGGTAACTTTTCCATCTTTCCATAATGTTGTCGGGTGCTTATAATAACAATCTGAGCCTGTCAGTGTCAAAAACAAGCACTTTTAGTTCCTATATTATTGCCCCGTGCGCTTACATTGCAGCCGAGTGTTAATAAATATTCATTAAACGCATTTTAGGAAGCAACCACTCATCGGTGTTAAGCCTAAATCCAGAAGAAGGCCCAGGAGTTTGACATTTTGCAGTTACAATACTGCAGTCTTGTGCACAGTGACCTAGTGCTACATATTGAGTCATTATTAGGATGATCACTATTGCAGCAACACTATTTAATATTAGAGTGACATGAACAGAAAAAAAATAAATAAAAATCATGCACTCTTGTTATGAAAGGGCCATATCTTATCACAACAAATATGTACATGTAATCATGATGACATGCTTTTCATTTAGTTGTTGTTGCTGTAAATTTCATTGTGTTAACATAAGGCATCATGATGGTGGAAAATATCAGAAATAATGGAACTACTGTAGTCACATACTATGATGTTTGTATGATGTTTTGGGCTGATGTCACAATATAATTTAGCTATAGCTTCTGTAACTCGACTTTATTGGGAATACAAGAATGACTCAAGACAAAGTCACATTAACTGTGCTGTGTGATTACTTCATCTGACCTGCAAGACCATTTCAATATGCAAATGCTAAATTAAGCACATTCCAAGTACTTTTGGACGATATTCTGACCAGGTTTGGTGGAAAACAGCAGAATGTAGTATACAGTATAAAGGTTTTTTTTTAATGAGAATGGAAATAATTTCAGTGACATAATGCAAATCATCTATTGCTAACTATGTTGTGTTTGTGTCAATCAACTTGTCATAGATTTATAGACATCTTGTCATGTTTGCTTCACATTTCGTTATGCTCTTCATTTTTGTATTCTTCAGAAGTCATTTCATATTTGGATGATGTTGCGTTTTCAGTTAGCATAAAACTACCGTGTGTGACTCA
Organism: Heterobranchus longifilis; assembly: GCA_028570985.1. NCBI lineage: Eukaryota > Metazoa > Chordata > Actinopteri > Siluriformes > Clariidae > Heterobranchus > Heterobranchus longifilis. Next base: position 633 of record JAOVVB010234046.1, on the reverse strand, counting down.
CATTCAAAACACTATTCAAATAAAAAGTAAACTATTCATGTTTTTTTATTTAATCTCATTCTTGCCATGTGCATGTGCATGCATGAGACGTAAGGTAATGATGAGGCACTCCTTTCCCTTATTTAATAGTATATTTGGACAAATTCATTAGTTTAACCATGTTGACATATTTAGGTGCACATAAAATGAACTAATTGTAAGTATTATGATCCCCATGCAAGAAAAACACATGTTGTATAGCATATGTTATCTCAGGAAGCTTTAAATATGGCTTTGAGACCAATCCTGACACATTAAACCTCTCATGCTAAATACTCACCAGAATAAATGTTTCTGCAAACAGCCACACTGGCTACGCGAGACTACAAATCTATCTCCACAGCACTGCTGGAGGAAAGTCTGGATTGAATGCACTTTCACTCCTGGATAGGGAACAAACTCCCTGGCCTGTTTGTATTTCCTTAAACCAATCACAATCGCCTTAGCCGATGCTGCATCTGCAAAATAGTGTAGGGAACCTGTTTCGGTGGAACACCTCCACGGAAATGATGTAAACTTCTTTGTAGATCTTTACAATCATTCACTGAAAGAACAGAGCAGGCCTGCCTTATTACACCATCCAAATCTTCAAAA
>JAOVVB010234045.1:0-10020 GCA_028570985.1 Heterobranchus longifilis | reverse complement strand
GGGCATTTCTCTGGCGTGCAGGAGCACTGCTTGATACTCACTCGTCCTTCCCGCCTGGCACACAAACACTCCGAAATCTGGCCCCGCCGCTGTCGGCCATGCTCCTTACGCTCTCACTACGACCCAACAAGTCGCTCCGAATAAACGGAATGGAATTGATCCAAATTCAGACCAATAACCTTCTATTATTTTGGTCTATTATTCAAATAATAATGATAAACTAGAATTACGTCGCCAACCAATTTCTATCCATGTCTGTCCAGACTCATATAGTATATGTAGTGAATACTTTGAAGGAATTTAAATATACAATATGTAATATTCTGCCACTAGGGGTCTCACAATCAAAATAATAACAAAGGCCAGTTATTGCAGTCAGTTTCTCCTGGTTTGGATTACTTCCATGTTCATCATTCAGGAGGTTTTTACCAGGTGCCGAATTATACTCAGAGGTCTCTTCCTACCCCAAACAAACAGACCCGGTGATTTTAACCGTTAAAAACACTGAATAAAGCAGTTTCATGTTAAGAAACGATTTTTTTCCAATGGGCTTCGGCGAGGCAGGGTGCTGCCAACATTTGCTCCGTGTGTCTCTGATGATTTGTCGTGTACACACCAGGCACGAATAAATTAATTAGCGCAAATTAATTACATATAAAGTCAATGTAAAGACGCAAATAACGCAAGTTCCGATCGAGCGACGAGAATGATGCGAAGCGAATGACGCTCATTCGCTTGAGTTGAAAAATCGGAACTTCCACAGCGAACGACGTGAGTAACTCGCACATATGAAGCGAGTCAAAACAAAAGATTCAATCGTTCAAACTCACGTGAATTAAGCGAGTACATTATTTTATTCACGTCTGTTGTGAACACATGGTTAAGATTCAGACGTTCAGGAGGTTTTTACCCAAAGCTGGATTATCCACAGAAATCTCCTCCAAAACAAACAAACCCAGTGATTTAAACCAGCAACAACACGGAATAAAGCAGTTTCATGTTAAAAATCTGTGTTTTTCTGATGCAGTTCAACGTGTCGGTGCCGTAGGTTGGAGAATGTATAAACAGAGCTAGTTAATTAGCTGCTGCTAACTTTCGCTCAGTTTGTTTCTCTGATAACTTCAGATCCAGACGTCTGATGGAAAAATTCCTTCTCCAGGTTAAAATATATAATTTAAAGCCACCAAGATCTAAAAACTGTACCACAAAAATGTGGCTTGAAACCAGATAAAAAGTTAATTTCTGACTAATTTTCACGACTCCTTTTTGCATGTGACACATGCACAAAGGAGATGTGATGACGCAATTAACAGCCGCTCTGCACATAACACCGCATGTCCTGATTAAAATGATTTCTCTGGGGTTGAACTTTGTTGGAAACATTTGGGAAAATGTAACTCTACAAAATATAGAACATAGGTCTCATCATTTTTAGACATTTTAATTACATATTATATCTTTAATAAAAGGTATTAGGTGTACTTTTTTGGCAAAATTGAAGTTATATTTATAGGCTATATGTATGATTCCAGTGAATAATTTCCAGATGGAGAGCTTTGTCACATGGTGCAACGACAAACAACCTTAAATCACAGAATGATAGAGAAAGGCCAATTATTGCCTTGTTTCTTTATTAAAATGACAATAGTATTAAAACGCCTGCAGTATTAAAATGCATTTGCCTAAATTTACGGTATAGTTATATTTTATTTGTTTATTTTCTAATGTGTAGGTCTGTAGATCTTTTAAATAAATACACCTATACAAGTAATTATGTCTCTCGTTGCATTGATTTGCCCTTTTATCGACATAATGTGAAAAAATATATATTCGAATAGATTCGAACATGTGTTTTTTAGAAGGTGTTAATTTTGACAGCCCTACTACACAATAACACAGAAATAGGTTTTGTGTATGCAGACTTGAATGATGACCTGTGACTGTGTAACAGCCCTGCTATTTGCCGTCAAATTTGTCTCATCAAATATCCTCTATCTACTTCTCAGTCAAAGGCAATCTTATTTAGGCTTACTGTATTTTCATAAATAAAATATACTCTAAGAAGAAAGAGAATAAAATAAACTGCATACCTGAGACAAACAAACCCCAAAGAGAGAGGGACGAGGAACACAAAGGATGACAAACCGTGACACAAAATGACTTCGAACCTCAGCCAGGAGGAGACTGGTGCAAAAACAACAAAATGCATCAAAAGAGAGAGACGTGTCAGAAGTATAAGTTCAAAGCGAATGCACAGGGGAAGAGTATGAACAACTTCCTAGTGGAGAAAAAGTAGTTTCTGCAACACAGAAATGCACTGGATGTTGAAATACACAACGTGTTACACAGAAATTGCATCATGAAACAAGGATGTGACTTATAAGCCGGAAGACTGGGACGCATGGCGATTGTCGTGAGATTTAAAAACAAAAACAACAACAAATCAGTTGACTTAATGCAAAATTAACACTATTGAATTCCTCTTTAAACCAGCGGTCCGTCGTCTAATAAGAAAAGACGACTGGCTCTGAGAAAGTCTGAGGAAATTGGCTGTACTCCACTGGTATTGCTTTTATGAAATCTTAATTTGTTTGGGATGTTTTCAGGTGTTTTCAGTTGAAATTCCTTAGCATCATGTGGGCGTCAGACTGAAATAAAATCAATCAAAATAAATAGAAATCACAAATACTCGGTTTCAGGAAGCAAAGGATCTTGAAACAAGTCTTTTTTTTTAACACTGGATTCATGTATATATTCATAAATCATCTATAATTCATCTGGTGTAGGCCGTACACCTCGGATCAAAACAAACTTCAACAAGTACGCACAGCAGTGAATTTAAAGGGGCACGCCACCGATTTCAACTCTAAACTTTAGAATGTATACACACACACACACAAAAAAGAAAAGGCTGAAAATGATCCTTCATTTTAAGGAGCTCACAGTAATAAAATGTGTTACCGACAATTAGGGATGTCACGATTTCAAATCGAAATCGCAAATCGATCGAAATGAGCTTTCAATTGCAATTATCGAAAATCAAAAGCAGGATCGGTGTGTAGTCTTTAGTCTAGTGGTGAGGTTCTAGATTGAAACAGATTGAAACACTATCCCACTCACCCTTCCCTTTCGGAGAAATGCACAAGCTACGGTGGCCTCCAAGGACAAAAAGCTAAACTTCTCACAAACAAAATGTTGGCGGGCAAAAACAAACACTCTTCTTTTATGTTTTCCTACCGGTGCATTTCCGGCGGGCGTCCACTAAATGTAAAAATGCAAAAGGCCCATTCTAGAGACAGGTTTGTCCATTCTGGGCTATTGTAGCTGCAAGATGGCCACCTCCATGGAGGGAGACCTACTCCCCATGTAGATAAAAATGTCTCATTCTAAGGTAATAAAAACACAGTAATTCTTATTTTGATTGGATTATATACTAATTAAAAAATACTAATTAATAAATTCAATTCAAGTCAGGCAGCTAAATACAACACACTGGACCTTTAAAATGAAAATCTGGGCATTGGACAGTGCACCTCAGGCCGGATCATCTCTGGAAATGACTGACAGAGACAAAAGTATGTCTGTTTGACATGCTGCCATGTGAAGGAAGCAGCAAATCTGTAAAGTTAGAAAAGTTAGTCAACAGCAGCCAGTGTGAACAGGAACTCCTCCACCCTGCTCGTGGAGTCTGATCTTAGGATAACATTCCAGCTTTAACACCTGCACATCAGAAGTGATGCACTGCTGCTCTAAGTAGCTGTTTATGGGAGCTTTTACTTCATTAATTTGGCGACTGCTGAAGTGTTAATCAATGCCGTTGCTGTGGCAACTGAGCAAACCGCAAAGCAGAGTCCCTATTAATTGTGCTTCATTGTTTGTCATACAAAAAGGGAGACAGAGAAAGAGAGAACACAGTTTAGATGTGGATGTCTCTGCTCACCAATTGCTGTGGAGTTGAGAGTGGCGAGGATAAGTTTCACATTGATACATTATAAATAGGCTACTTGTCACTTGACACTTGAACGCAACCTGCCTGGTCAGATAGTGATCGGATATATTTCCGTGCGGATATTCCCCGAGATAGGTGGATCCAAAATGACACTTGGTGCACAAGAGAGCCTTCTTCTTTTCCTTATATTTTGTTTATTTTGTAGTGAGAGACCACCGGACTCAGCTGTGCCCCAGCCGCTGACAAATCTCCACTAATTTCATTTCCTATATATTCTTCACAGTAAAAGTCCCCCGTTGTTTTTGTTATTATATGCTGTTATTGTGAAGCAGCAACATCAGGAAATGTCTGGTTTTCATTAGTAGTAGCAGAGTAGCCTAACTTAACTGCTCAAAAAAGAAAATGAAACTTTAAACATGAACGCAGGAGAATACTTGTCATGCAGACCTACATTTGATAAATTGACACAATCCGGTCATACAATCCTGACCACTTTGGGATGTGGTCTGGGTCATTGGATTACAATGTGAGCAAGATCTGATCTGGGACTGTCCAGACCTGACAGTTAATGCGTCCTGGTGTGATCGGATGATAAAAGTCACATTGAAACAACAAGTGTAGGCCATAGTCTCACACATATTTCATATGTTTTGGGTTGTGATAAGTGCTCATTGCTTTGGTATTTTGCACTGACTACAGGCACAATTTACTGCCAGGGTCCATGCTAAATTATCAACCTGGCAACAGCCCTGCAACCTCACACCTACTGCGGCCAAGAAAGCACCTGATCCAGGCTAGAAAACAATGGTGATCGGACAGTGACGTCATGTCCCTGGCCAAAAATGGTCAAAAATGTTAAAAACTGCAAGATGGACGGTCAGATGGTGACGTTGTTTCCATGTCCATTAATGGTCCAGTCAGACCCAGACCCTCTCTTACGAACCAGGAAATACTGATCATATTATTGCTATGAAAAAATTAAATGCATGTTTGTTCTTTTTTTATTGATTCAGCTGTAAAATGGTTGTGATCAGACGTCCACTCCACGTCCCCAGCAAACATTGAGATGTTGAATGACTGTTGTTTGATCGTTTAATCAAGACGTCCCATAATGGTTCAAAAATTGTTCCAAAATGAATGTTGTGACAAACTACTGAATGTTGAAATATGTCGTTACCACAAATGGTCTGATTCAGCTATTTTCAGAATCTGAATCAGCTTTATTGCCAAGTAGTTTTCACATACAAGGAATTTGTCTTGATGTCATGGTGCATAACAAGAAACAACGCAAAACAAAAAGTATAAAGAGAGGTGGCATAATTAACTCCAATATATAAATAATATTACAGTAGGAATATGTAAACAATACGTATTGTATGAGAGCTGCATAGTTTAGAAGATATGTACAGGGAATATTGACAGGAACGTGCAAGTGTTCACAGTATAAACGGTATATCAATGTTCTAGTATACCCATAAAAATAGAAATAAAATTGCGTTAATGTAATGCGTCATGATATGAGTTGAGTGCTCCGGTGTGCAAAAGTGATCACCTTCTCAGCAGAGCGAATGATACGCTGCAGTTTGGCCTTATCCTTTGTGGTAGCAGCAGCGTACCAGATGGTGATGGTGGTGGGGATGGACTTGATGATGGCAGTGTAGAAGTGCACCATCATCGCCTTTGGCAGGTTGAATTTCTTCTTTTGTTTTGGTGAGGAAGCTGATGTTCAGCTCCCACTTGAGATCCTGGCTGATGACAGTCCCCAGAAAGCGGAAGGACTCCACAGTGTCAACTGGGGAGTCACACAGAGTGATGGGGGTGGGTGAGGCTGGGCTCTTCCTGAAATCTACAACCATCTCCAATGTTTTTATGGCGTTGAGCTCTAGGTTGTTTTGGCTGCACCAGGACACCAGGTTGTCAATCTCCCTCCTGTAGGCGGACTGATCTCCACGTGCAGGTGGAGTTGGGCATGTGCAGCTGGGAGAGCCTGTCTTTCAGCAGAGCCGGGATGATCGTGTTGAAGGCGGAGCTGAAATCCACAAACAGGATCCTGGCGTAGTTTCCTGCAGAGTCCAGGTGCTGGAGGATGGAGTGGAGGGCCATGTTTACTGTGTCGTCCACAGACCTGTTGGCTCTGTAGGTGAACTGCAGCGGTCCAGGAGTGGGTCTGTGATGGATTTGAGGTGGGACAGAACAAGGTGCTCAAAGGACTAAATAACCACAGAGGTCAGGGCTACGGGTCTGTAGTCATTTAGTCCTGTGGGCTGTGTTTTTTGTGGATGGGAATGATGGTGGACGTCTTGAAGCAGGCTGTTGGGTTGGGTAAGGTACCACAAAGGGGTGAGGGGTACCTCTATGGCACCACAAAAAGGTGACGGGGTATGGGGAGGGCTGTTGAGTGGGTGGTGAACTGGTCTGTTGTCCATCATAGTAGAAGTCATTCAGGCTGTTGTAGTCCCTTTCAGACCAAGGTAGAGTCATTAGCTGAGAAGTGTTGTTGGAGCCTCTCAGAGTATCAGGGCTTAGCATTCCTCATTGCCTTGCTAAACATGTATTTCGTCTCCTTAAATCTGTCTTCATTCCCACTCCTAAACGCCTCCTCTTTAGCCAGCCTCAGCAGTCTGAGTTCTGCTGTAAACCAGGGTCCACAGCTTCACTGCTCCTTTTCTTAGATGTCCTCACAGCAGGTTTAGAAAGTTTGAATTTCTGCCTGTATACAGGAATCAGATGGATCATGTTGTGATCCAAGAGACCCAGTGCAGCACGCGGGGCGGCGTGATAAGCACTTTTTAATGTGGTCAAACAGTGATCCAACGTGTTCTCCTTTCTGGTCGGGCAGTTAATTAACTGACAGTATTTAGGGAGTTCATGGCTGAGGTTTCCTTTGTTAAAATTTCTGGGAATAATCACAAAAGATATCTATATCTGGTCCATGAGTCCATGAGTCCATGAGTGTGCGCTGTGCCTCCTGCACGTGCGCGCCTGGTGGAATGTAAACACCAACCAGAATGAATGAGGCGAACTCTAGGGGGGAATAAAAGGGTTTGCAGTTGATAATAAAAGTTTCCAGAACAGGAGAGCAGTGTTGTAAGATCACTGTTACATCTTTACACCAGTCATTGTTGATGAAAAAACAGATTCCTCCACCTCTCGTCTTGCCGGAGGACTCTGTGTGGCGATCCGCTCTGAGCAGCAGGAAGCCGGGTAACTCCACTGCCATGTCCAGGACCACTCCGCACAGCCACGTCTCCGTGAAGCACAAAACATGAGATGATGAAAAGTCTCTGTTTCTCCTCACCAGTAGCTGAAGCTCGTCCATTCTGTTGCTCAGTGAGCGGACGCTGGAGAGGAATATTCCAGGTAACGGAGCTCGTATTCCGCGTCTTCGGAGCCGCACGAGCACCCCGGATCTCTTTCCTCTCTTTCGGCGTCTCACTGTGTGAACAACAGCCACTGCACCTTTGACCAGAATGTCCAGTAATTCCACAGATGGACGTAGAATGTCGGGAAACAAATCCAAAGGAGTTGTTTCTGATGTTCATGAGCTCTTCTCTGGTGAAAGAGCTCCGAGTATTGTAGCAAAACACTAAATTAATGATGAAAAACAACACAAACAATGCGCACCAAAACACCGAGGCAGCGTCTGCGGCACCATCTTCACATGACATGACAGATCTCGGACCGTCCACCATTTCCTCAACTTCTTTCCATATTTGCACATGAAGTGAGCATTCAGATACACGTGTTTGAAATGGTGTTTATAAATGTTACGTCAGCTGGCGATATAAAACTATATTAAAACATCAAATGGCAGGTAAAGGAGACTAATAATGGCTTCATCAGCTGTCTGTGTTGACTGATCAGCTGTCCGTGTTGACTGATCAGCTGTCCGTGTTGACTGATCAGCTGTCCGTGTTGACTGATCAGCTGTCCGTGTTGACAGATCAGCTGTCCGTGTTGACAGATCATGCAATGGTTTGTTTTCTTACAGATTTTGTTGTGGTTGCAAAGACGCTCGTACCAGCGGAACACTGTAGCGCTCTCTGTAGCGCAGACGTCCTTTTCTTCCTCACTGGCAGTTTTGGCAGCACTCTCCGGCTGCACTGTGATTACGTTACAGAGCCACCACTGCCACAGTTGGTTAGAAAACCATGAAGAAAAACAAAGCAAAGCTAGAAATGAGGAAACAGCAGACGGTCCGAGATCTGCAGAGATACGACTACCCTCACACATTTTAATCCACAGCATGCGAGCGGTGGGAGCGAGGGAGACTTAAAGTCTAATGGTGAAGATATCAGGTGAATATAACGTTACAGCAGTCTGCAGTTGTGTGCGCTGTATGGGAACGCTGTAGCAGGAAAAGTTAACACCTGTTTTCTAGAAAAAAACAGAAAGGCATACTCATCTTCTGGCAATGGGAATACTCTGCTGGAAACCCCGATATGAAACCCAGCAGTGTTGTTAATATTAACTTTTATGATTAAAATATCTTCTATAGGTTTATCAGATCAATTAGAGAAATTAGCACAATGATTAGCTCATTGTGCTAATTTCTCTAATTGCCCAACATGCAACTCTGAGACTGTTAGATCTACTTTCCTGAAACACAATGATATTACATTTCTGTTTTTTGATAATTAACATGTGTACGTGAGATGCTAAGAGTCCATGTTTGTAATGTGCAAAAATAAATGTATTACCATGGTGCAGTTATGCAACATTTCCTCAACAGCATCATTTGCATTTTTTTTGCTACAGTTGACAAGTTTTGACCATTTTTAATGTATACTTTTTTTTTTTTAAATGTAAGGTGTTGTTATTAATGATTATGCTAATAAGGATGTGACAATGAGGCTAGCATTTTGTTATTATTTTATATGCACTACAGTACATTTCTATTAAAATAAACTTACTATCAGAAGTTTGCGATGATTTTTGATTTTCTTCTTTATTTTACCTGATAATGAGGTCATTATGTTAATTATGCAAATTCCCCAACATACAACTCTTGATCCACTAAGCCTATAGATGATATTTAATCATAAAAGTTCAGAGGAAAACACATTACTGGCTCCAAGAAATGTCCAGTAGACTAGAAAGGAGTGTTTCGCCTATTTTAGCGTGCTTTCCCGTGTTTAAAAAACCTGCCTACTGTCTACGTGCTAATTTTGGTGCAAAAAGGGAGAATGAGGACCAACACATCAAATATAATGATGCATCACATTGATAATTAACATGTGCACTTAATTTACTGTGATTGATTTGTTTCTTTATGGCTATATAAAGGTAAAGCACGCACGCATGCACACACGCACACACGCACACACGCACACAGAGCCATGGAGCCTGAAGGTCAAACATCAAACATTACTTTGATTTCTGCATCAGTAGAAAGTCTTTGAGGAGAAAAAAGTCAAATATACAAATATAGAATCAAGAAAACAGATGTTACTGCGTAGTTTAAAGAAACGTATTTTCACGTCATCACACTGCAGTGTTTCTGTTTAGATCATCGTGTTGATTCACCTTCAATAAAAGCTTTACAACAACCTTCTACTGTGATATCAACCTGCGTACTGTGTGTATATAGTGCATACTGTGTGTATATAGTACATACTGTGTGTATATAGTGCATACTGTGTGTATATAGTGTATACTGTGTGTATATAGTGTATACTGTGTGTATATATAGTGCACACTGTGTGTATGTAGTGCGTACTGTGTATACAGTGTATACTGTATATAGTGTATACTGTGTGTGCGTGTGTGTGTGTGTGTGTGTGTGTGTGTGTGTGTATAGTGTATAATGTATAATGTATATAGTGTATACTGTGGGTATATAGTGTATAATGTATATAGTGTATACTGTGTGTATATAGTGCATACTATGTGTATATAGTGTATACTGTGTGTATATAGTGAATACTGTGTGTATACAGTGTATACTGTATTTAGTGTATACTGTGTGTGTATATAGTGTCTACTGTATATAGTGTATACTGTGTGAATATAGTGTATACTGTGTGTATATAGTGTATACTGTGGGTATATAGTGTATACTGTGTGTATAT
>JAOVVB010234044.1:0-10020 GCA_028570985.1 Heterobranchus longifilis | reverse complement strand
AGTAAGCAAAAGGTTATGACTTATTATGTCCTTGAAGTATTATTATTAAGAGTGTGTGGCACTTTTTCAAATGGAAGATATGTATTTCATGTCTTTATGTGACTTCACAGACTCCTGGAGTGACAGAAGCTCACAGTGTTTGGACGGGGTAAGCACAGAAAACTGAAACTGAAATTTTAACTTACTGTAAAGTGAGAATGCCTCCCATTTTAAGAATTCAAAACCAGGTGGCTCCTCTCCCTAAAACTATAACTAAAATTCCACTTTACTTGCTGGAATATTAATTTATATTAATGAGACAAATGACAATTAAACTTAATTCGTTGTCAGTGGAGCAGACACTGATGTTCTTACAATGGGTGGCTTTCCCCTTTAATCTAATAATCTATGTATATGAATGTTTTCTTTGTTTTTTAAAAGTGCAAATCTCTTGCAGAATGATGATGACGTGTATGAGTTTATTGATGAGTAAGTATAAACTTTTTGCCTTTACCATTAAAGCATTGTGTCTGTATTTGTTAGGCGATGTACTGGCTAAAAGTAGAAAGTGGTTGCAGTTGCACGAACACTACTGCTGCTGTTGTTTTTGCACCTACAGATGCAGCTACTTGTGCAACAACCACTACCGCAACTATTATTACTAATAAGACTTTTGCAATTAGTTTTTTTTTTGCATTTGACACAACTTCAAATTATCCTAACTGACAACAATCCCTGCTCCTTTAGATTTAAAGTCACAATGGTGAAATGTGGGCTGATTGGCGTGAAGTTTGTAGCGCGGCAGAGCGGAGCAGTGGAGATCGTGCGCCATCCGACGGACCTCCAATGCTCCGCTCTGTGCACTGGTACCACGAAGAGATGCCAAACACTGTTCATCTGCACACACTGCCATGACACAGAGCTGGTTTGAAATCTGCAAAGTATCCCTAACCACAAATATAGGCTACACCTTTTTCCAGAGAGTCAAAGTAATGCGACTGCTATGAGAGAAATATGAGAAAATCCAAACATGAAGGCATTGTTTTCTGTGTCTCTTGGGGTGGTAAAGTAATTTCTCATTTGAATTGTTCCCTTATAGGGACCAGTTGGAGCTAAACATGTTAAATGCTGAGAAGCTAAGCAAAAAAGAAGCAAAGAAGCAACTGGTGCAGGAGAAGAAAGATCAGATGGAGCGTCAGAAAAAAGAAAATGAGTTGAAGAAAAACTTTCAGGTACCTACAAACATGTCCTCCATGTCCAACTGTCCTCCATGAAACCCTCTGAAGTCCAGCTTCTACAACAGAAGATCAGATAGCATCACTTTTGTATTTAGTAGACATGGGTGACCATGGATGCACAAGTTTACAAAGCAGGAATGCTATTTGCAGATTAGAGGTTTAGCAGTTTAGTGGTTCAAGCCAAAGAATAACTTTTTTAGTTGATATAACTCTGAAGCCCAAGTCAAAAGGCAAAATGTAGGAATATTGTACTGACTGGAAAAGATAAAATATAGTCACTACCTTTAGTTATCAAGGTTAGCTACAGTAGAGTTTTTATTTGAAATTTAAATGTGCAACTGAGCTTACATCCTAATGCACTGAAGTTGTTCGAATCCTCCCACCTCATCCACATGCAAACCTCGTTAAATCTGTTAATTGTCAATTTTCACAGATTTTTTTTCTGTATTTCTGCAGTTGGAAGGGGAGGTGGAGGTTATTCATACAGCCAGAGTCCGGCACGACTGGCATGGAGGAGGAAAGCTGGACCTCAGCGTACGACAAGGCGAGAGCGTGGAAATCCTCCGAGTGAAGAATAACCCAGGAGGCAAATGGTTGGCTCGCTCTCACAACAGAAACTGTGAGTTTCACTTTAAATTTCTACTAAGCATGTATAGAAAACCTTCCAGTGTGAACATCTCTTTAGTGCCTTGAAGTTAGGCCTCTGAGGTAGGCAGAGCAAATCCACATACATCAACCTAACAGACGCTGCAGGGAGAGAGCTGATTTGAAAGCTAAACAACTCAAACAAATATGTTTTCTATATAAAATGTTTGCTGTTGTTGTTGTTGTTGTTGTTGTTGTTGTGTAAATTGAGCTATCAATAAATATTAAAAGGTGACAGGCAAGTTTGTGGATTACTGGCTGGAAGTCCTGTAGGCCAGTTTTCTGAAAATATCCAGCAGCAGTTTCTGTGTGTGTGGTAGGCATATATTAGGGTAATCATCATACAAGTTTATACATTTTAGCATACATTTTCATTTTCAATTTGTGGATTAGAAAACTTGAATGGAAATACTTGAAATTCAAAAATAAAAATGAAACATTGTATTTGTTACACTTGGCTTTGGTGGAAAAATGTCCATATTAAGAAACACATTTATTTTCCCAGAATATGTCTTGGCATTGTATAATACCTTCTGCAATTATTTAACTTTGGCAAGCAAGGTGTGTGTGTGCTCTTGTATTTATGAGGGCATTTTATGAGGACATTTTGTCTGTGCCTTACTTCCTCAAAGGACTGTGGTCCTGCCATGGCTTTAACTTTATTATGTATGTTAAAGAAAATGGCGTATCGTATCGTGTTATGCAGATGATACTCAACTCTATCTGTTCAACCAAAAAAGCCTGGTGGCCTCATCTCTTTCAACCTCTCAGTGTCTGTCTTATTGCATACTTCCTCTCGTGTTTGATTAACTTTTCTAGTAATTAACATAGAATATGCAAGCAATTGTAGAGAATAAGATGTCCCAATATAAGAAAGTAATGGACAGATTAAAGACTGTGTCATAAAACAAAACAGAAAGTGCGACTGTGAAAAGTATTTAGATGCTTTCAAAGTTAGTTTGAAATGACTTTAGTATGTGGTTATGTTGGCTGTTTCTCCAGTAAGCCGACTGGAAATGTAGCATGAAAATAATAATTCAATATGCCTTCCGCACTGATTAATATGACAGTGATTACACTTTAGTCGATCCCAGTTTGTTGTTCCAGATAAAATTACTGTTCTTCCTTTGTACTATAACTATTCTGCCAAGCCACATATTCAAATCACTTGATAAAAACTTTTTGTTTGTGTCATTGATTCAAACAGTGACGCATTATTCTATCGAGAGCCAACATTTTACAAAAAGAAGACAAATATAAATCTTGAGTAAGATTGTATGCTGTGATGTATTTGAGAGCCAAGATATTAACCATGAAAAGGACTTGATGTGGTTTTATATAGAGACACCCAGTTGTAATATTGATTATCATTCTTTGCATTAGATGGGTCTGTTGTTGACTCGCACGCTGAACCGTCATAATAAAGCCAAAGTACGTCATGCTGATGTTGTTTTACCTTGCAGATGGATACATCAGTAACACGTGTGTGGATATTGACTATGAGGCAGTGAAGCGCAAATTCCTCCAGTCCAGAAAAATAGACACATCAACGTTGCCTCCACCACCTCCAGACCCCCCACTGATGTTTAATGTGGAGTCCAATGGCAGCGACAGGTACATCATATTAATGCTGCTGTATTTATTTTTTTCATGTTATATTGTGAGAATGTCTTAATACTCTTTAGTTAACTTTTTACAAAGCTTTTAAAGTCATTTTTAGCCTCGCGGTGATTAGCTACTCTGTAATCCACCTAATTGTTTGGTTGCATTGCTTTCTCAGTTTCACCCACGTCTGTTCCAACTAACATGTTATGTTTCCTCTAATCTGCAGCATGCTTCAGAATGATGGTAAGTGACAACACGCCTTACATAAACATTATTGCCTGATTAGGATCAATACCAGGTAAAATCTCATTTATTTATTATTTAACTTCATCGTTGCTCAACAGAAACAACATAGTAGTTATTAATTTAACATAAAGTAATAAAAAATAAAAAAATTCAATTATTTATTTTTTTTTCAAATTTTTTTTTTTTGCTTCTGTTAAAAACACTAAATAATTATTAGGGATTCATGAGCATACACCACTAACCATTGGTGAAAAATCTTAAAAAGTATATTCTTATTCAATTATTATTAAAAGAAAATAACTGCAATTGAAATAGTTTTATACAATATCCCCCGGTACAGTTTGCCAACGCACAGCAGAATATTTGACAACTTAAAGAATGAGAAAGATATGACCAACTTGATCCCTTGAACATTTCTGTGAAATTAGCTTCTTAGCTTGCTTACTTTATTGTATTCCTTTCTCTCACATGTGTTAATGATACATGTTTTGTTGTTTGATTATTTCAACAGATAATGTTAATAATTAGTATTCATTAACAAGAAGACAAGAGCATTTAGTTTTACTGTACTTTTTGATTTGTCCTCAGATGACTATGATGACGTACAACCAATGACTGAGGATTTCCCCCCACCACCGCCTGAAATCAGGTATCAGTCCTATCAAAACAGGAAATGACAACTTGAGATATTGACAGCACAGTGCAACTCCAGCATTTGTGTAATTTAACGGTTTATGTATGTAGATCTGATAAGTGAGACCACATGAGGCAATGTTCAGAATAAAACAGAATTAGTTTAACTCAAATGTATTTTTATTAATCTGCGGAGAATGTGTTGTTGATAAATGTATTTTTATGTTTTTTTGTTAACTGTTAAATCATCAATCTTTTTCCAGCATAGATCCCAAAGTGGAGAAGGAGCTAAGAAAAAGATTTAAGGTAAATTGATGTCACACTTTTATACCACATTATTTGGTCTTAGCAGTAGATAAAGCAGAGTGTCATCAGCATAGCAGTGAAATTAAATAGTTATATTGTGTATTCCTGAATTATTTGTCCAAAGGGAAACATGTATAGAAAGAAAAGAACAGGGCCCAGGGTGGATCTTTGAGGAACTCCACACACACACCACTATGATGAAAAGCACATGTAACAAACATGTTACAGTGTCTCCATTAAGACAATTATCCAAATTTAGAGAATGCTAAAAATGGATCACTGCAACTGTTGTTTTCCAGTATGAAGGGCCTCTCAGGGTGCTGCACACCATGATGGTGGATCCTAATAGCATCATAAAGAAGCCAGGAGGGAAGGATCTGCATGTGACTCAGGGAGAAGTCGTGGACATCGTCCAGCTCACCAACAGCAAGAAAGCTCTGTGTTGCAACCGGTTTGGAAAATGTATGTTAACACTTTACATCCCTCTTTGATTGTTTTATGTATGTATGTATGTATCTCTCTCTCTCTCTCTCTCGCCCCTTTCCTGTCAATCTTCAGCTGTGCTATCAATAAAGGCAAAAAGCCAAAAAAAAAAGAATCTTTAAGATGCAGCACATGATACATGAGCAGTTTGTGAAGGTGACTGGCTTTAGAAAAAGGATAAGAGTTGATCTTTATTGTCGTGTGATTAATAAGACTACAGCCATGCTCGCGGCTCTGTGAGGCTGTACTAATGTACTAATTTCCACTGAATGGTACGGCTCTGCTCGACTCGCTTTTGGGTACTTTTTGGGTACTTTTCTTTTTTCATTTTCCACTGCCGAAAGTACCCCCTCGGTGTAGGCGGGATTCTCAGCTTATCGCCATAGCAACGGTGCATGAAATTGCTGTGACAACATCTTCAACGCAACATTCGCTGAATCCTTTCATCGGCAACCATGCTTGAGCATGTTAGCATTTAATATAGCTGAGCATGTTAGCATTTAATATAGCTGAGCATGTTAGCATTTAATATAGCTGAGCATGTTAGCATTTAATATACCACGTTAGCATTTAATATAGCGTAACTTGTTAGCATTTAGCATCACCAAAGTCAACAGAGTGCATCATCTGGGGACAATGAACATCCGTCAAACAAAAGTTTGTGCCAATCCATGTAGTAAATATTGAGATATTTCACAGAATAAGTGAAAACTGACCTGCTGGTGGTGCTAGAGGAAAGTCAGGGGACCAACAGCTGCATTTTACTAATTCAATGTGTCTGTTTTACATAAATTCTGTTTTTCTCTCACCTCTCACAGATGGTTATGTGTCCAGATCTCTTCTTCTTCCAATGTAAGTGAATCTTCATCAGTTTAATATGTGACTGCAACCATTAGCACTACTTTTCTTTAGTCTATTTACACTATAAATAAATACCCTTCCTGTTGCTGATAATAGCGCCTCTTTGACTTTGATTGTTTAATAGAGCTTTTGAGCTGTTGTTTTTGATAGTGTAGATTAAATTAGTAAACGTTGTACATATTTACAAGTATATACAAGTTGTAAACTCAATTTTGTTTTCATGTAAACAGTTTTAAGTCTAGAAATATCTTTTCTTCAGTGAGTTTAACATCAATCTTTCTTTGCAGGGAAGGAGACATTTATGACGATGTTGACTATGCGGGCGGTGAGTTATCTTTGGATCTCCATGTTCTGTAATACATGCCATGCAAACTGTGCACTGTAATTTCCAATGTAATCTGAAATATTAACCCATGCATTTGTCTGACTTTTAAATCTGTTTTTAAGGATATTTTGTCTTTTTCTGTTTTTTGTTTTTTTCAGGCGTCTACGACAACGACTGATTACTGAAACATGTCAACATGAAATATGAAAATTTAAACAGTATAAAACTATATAACTACCCATCTGGATACATATTTTTGCTTTACTTGACTCCACCAGTTGCATCAAATTAAACAGGATTCAAACAACCAGGCTTCCTGGCTCACAAACAAACAAACAAACAAATAAACAAACAAACAAACAAACAAGCAAACCCGCTTATATAAAATTAAAACTGTACAAAAACTACATAAAACTAAGGACAAAAACAGAAAATAGAGTGAAGAGAGATCAGTCTACACACACACACACACACACACACACACACACACACACACACACACACACACACACACACACACTGTGCTGCATTGTGTCATTGTTGCATTGTTTGTCAAACTGCTTGTATAGGAAATTAATACACTATTACTGTAGCTTTGTGTATTGTTCGACCTCTGAGATAATTTAAATAAATGAAATTACTTTTTTTTTTACTGGTAATTGTGTCCCTTTTTTAATTGACTCTTTTCTCTCTTTTCTTGATTAAAAAAAAAAGAAAAACCCTTAGCCCCTGGTAGTGTGATGTTTAGTAAAGTGGAGGAGGAATATGGACTCTATACATTCAGATGATGGAGCCGTGTGGAAATGAGGCAGAATAAATGACGACAGTCAGGTTTAAAAAATAAATATATGGTTCATATGTAATGTAGTTATAGAACTAAGTACTTTTACTCAAGTACTGTACTGTACTTAAGCACAATTTTGAGGTGCTTGAGTAGTTCCATTTTATGCTACTTTATACTACTTCTTCACTACATTTTGGAGGCAAATATTGTACTTTTTACTCCTCCACCACATTCATTTGTTAACTTTAGTTTCTTTGTAGATTCAGATTATTAACACAAAATATAAATCAACTAATAAATTATTATACATTATCATAGGTTAAGCCCAGAAGTATATAAAGTAAAAATGTGCTCCACATTTACCAGCTGCATTAAAATGATGAACACATACATGCACCACTAATTATAATCCAATAAATGAATATAATATATATTATAATGAGTACTAGGCCTACTTTTACTTTTGGTACTTAATTAAGTATATTTTGATGCTAATACTTCAGTAAGATCTTGAATGCAGGCCTTTACTTGTAGGCCTAACTGAGTAACTACTTTTACACTGCAGTATTACTAAGTTTACTGAAGTAAAAGATCTGAATACTTATTCCACAACTGTACTGCACAATACATAACCTTCTGGGAGGAAAACACTGGAGCAAAGAAACCCAAGTGGATAAAGATATTTCACAACCTTTTTTTAATTATTTGTAGGCTACTTTATATTGATTCATAAAGAAATACTTAAATGCTGCTGCACTGTATATCATAGAATATCCTTAATCTTTATAATACTTCTGATGCATGGACTACAGTACATATAAATGTTGAAGCAAAAATGATGCTGCACAAACTGAGGAGGGCAGCAGTAGGCTACACCATCACACGAAGAAGAAGAAGAAGAAGAAGAAGTTCGATTGAATCGGTGATCGTCTAGTTGAGTCTGTTTGGGGTACTTCCTGTTTCAAAGTCCAGCTGAGCAGTTTCAGAAGATGTTATGCTGGAGTTACAAATATCAGTTTATTTATTGTACCGCGTTGTGAGAGAGTGAGCAGCAGACATGCAGCAGTCTGTGGAGGCTCTGGTGCGACTGCTGGAGTCTTACAGAGGAAGAGATAAAGTTGTAAGTAACGTTACTCATGTAGTTTCATATTTAAATGATCAGGAGTGCACATAAACACCTAACTGTTACCATCTAAGGTGGGATAGTTCATTAGTTTTAGTTTTATATTCCATCCATTCCACCGGAAGAGTGTCTACACCCGTTTAACACGAAAACAATACAGTAGGTCTATTAATAATCAATATAGGTATTACATCTTATAAACCCTTAAGACGGGGTGGCTTAGTAGAGAGTGATACTGAATAATACTTGAAAGTAGGAAAACAAAAGTGTTGCACACTCCGGCCCTATTAGCATTTTAAAGATTGTTGATCTTTGCTCTGGGAAGTTTTGTTGGGAAATAGTGGCCGTTTTCCAACATTTTCTTTTATTGACAAGTTACTTGAGAAAAGGATCCGCTGATTAATCAATAATGAAAATAAAATAAAGTAGCACCCCTAGTCACTGTCTTGTGAAAAAAAAAATACAATTCTCACTTCATAATTCATCAGTTCTGCAGATATGCATTTTGGTCCAGATGCTCTGCAGGTCTTGTTGTTGTTGTTGTTGTTGTTGTTGTTGTTGTTGTTGTTGTGATCAAGTTTTAATTTTGTTTCTTTACAGTATACTGATCATAAATCATATACACATAGCCATAGGGGTTTCATTCAAATGTGTTTTTACACATCCGGACACATTTTGCAGGTGGTGGAACTCAAGAGATACAAAGAAACTTAACCCGTTATCCCACCCTCCCCTCCCCACATCATATTAATAATAATAAAAACAAAAAGCAAAAAGAACTAAAATGAAAAAGATCCAATAAATAAATACAGCTCTTGTTGTTAAAGGGCATTATCAAAGCCAGACAACTCCATTTTAATGGCTTATAATTGAACTTAATATTAATAAAGCCCCCTCTGTTTGTCTTTTCAGATCCGGACGGTCTGTTATGGCTCGCAGCTCGTTGGAGGAGCTCTTTCCCGGAAGGCAGAAACAGATGTTTCATCCCACCGGCTGGGGAAACGTCTGCTGCTGTTCTCTGCTCAGCTGAGTCACTGCCGCACGGTGCTGAGGCTGTTCGATGATCTGTCCATGCTGGCTTACTCCCACAGCTATGGGTTTGGAGGCCGGGTGAGACACACACACAACAACTGTTAATTAATTTAAAATAACAAAATAGTTGTTTATTTTTTTGTTAAAATGACAAGGTGCTCAAACTTTACCCACCAGTACTGCAGTAGATATTAAAGGGATAGTTTGGATGTTTTAAAGTGAGATTGTATGAGGTACTTATCCACAGTCAGTGTATTATCTACAGTAGATGGAGGTCGGCACGCCTGGTTACGGCACGGAAGTTAAGAAATGTACTGCTGAATATGGCAGCAAAAAGTATTTTAGCCACCTAAAAAAACAATATCAGTTTAAGAGTACGCTATATTTAGAATATTTTCACCACTTTACCTTGCCGTCAAACAGCTCTTTACTACAGGGAACTAAAGCCGTTATATCAGTCTCTTCAAAGCCACCAGACTCTTTTGACAAAAACTAATTTTAGCTTGCAGAACACGGGAGTTGCTGGTCTACCGCTGCCTTGATTGGTTAGTTTGTTTGTTATTGTGTGACTTTGGTGTTGTAAAGGAACTAACAAAACTAACAAACAAACTAGGCAGCAGTAGACCAGCAACTCCTGTGTTCTGCAAGATAAAATGACTGTTATTTCTTTGGGGGTTTTTTTTTACTGTCAAAGGAGTCTGGTGGCTTTGAAGAGACCAATATAACGGCTTCAGTTCCCCGGTGTAAAGAACTGTCTGAC
>JAOVVB010234043.1:0-10020 GCA_028570985.1 Heterobranchus longifilis | reverse complement strand
CCCTCTGGCGGCCACGGTCAGTAACTGCAACTGCAAGTAAAACTAGACGAATTGCATACAAGCAATACTCCCGGTTAGATCCTACAAAATAAAGGTCACATGAATATGAAGTTAGCGAAATTGCATAAGCAATACTCCGGTTACATCCTACAAAATAAAAGTTCACTGTCTGTAAAATTTTAAATATGCAAACACATGTGGATGTTTTATTCATGCATTTGTTTACAGTATCTATAATTTCCTTTTTATTTACAGTTCCCAAAGCGATCAAGTCTGTGTTTCTCTCTCTACAGTCCTCCTCAGCAGATTTCTT
Organism: Heterobranchus longifilis; assembly: GCA_028570985.1. Classification (NCBI taxonomy): domain Eukaryota; kingdom Metazoa; phylum Chordata; class Actinopteri; order Siluriformes; family Clariidae; genus Heterobranchus; species Heterobranchus longifilis. The sequence continues at coordinate 9,707 of JAOVVB010234043.1, read as the reverse complement.
TCCTGTATCGTTTATTTCTTTAGCTCGTTTTGGACCCACATCAACAAAAAAGTTATTAAAGCCATCAACCACATCCTTCATGTATCGGTTTGTCTATTTCTAATAATACTGTTTAATATGTTCCATATTCCTATAACATTATTTTTATGGTTATCTAATATTTTGGTATAATAATCCTTCTTACATACTCATAATATTTATTAGTTTGTTCTTCTATTTCTTATATTTTAACTCTTTACTTTTATGTTTTATAAATAGCCTAGAGTATTCTTTTTTTTTTTTTAAACATGCATTTTGTAGTGCTTTGGTCATGCACAGATTTTCTACAGTTACTCTTGGTACTATACTGTTTTTGGGTGTTTGGGTGCACCCAAACAAAACACAAAACAAAACCAAAATGGCTCTTATTGGCACCGAAAGTGCCTCATATTCTAGTATGTTGTCTAAGAAGAGTATAGTAGGCTATGTTGTCAAAAATCCCACAAAACACCATAATATAGTATGTCAAATTTTTTTTGCCAAAAACCCCAAAATGCCTCATATCCTAATATGTTGTCTAAAAAGTCCCCCAAAAGTCATGGCATGGTGTCTCGTTAAAAATAAACTGCATAGTATGTGGTCAAAATCCCACAAAAAACACCATATACTGTGTCAAAAATGCCCAAAAAATAACACTTCAATTTCTAAAATGTAAAAATTCAAGCACTTTCAATGACAATTTACAAACTTTCAAGGAATTCAAGGATGCGTGGGAACCTTGTACATGATCTCTGGATGTTGGAATGGAGTTGAGCTCAACATAGAATTCTTATCCTGCACTGCCCCCATGTGGAGATTTGGAAGATTTCCTTTTTCTTTTCACTTCATCAGACAGAGCTCTGATGAAAACTGTTACAGTCCCAGTAAAGACACCAGACTCTCCAAAGTACAAAAAAAGAACTTTATTAACACCTAATTCATATATTTTGAACATGTACATCAGCAATTATATTTGGAGCTTTCAGTTGCGTCCAGTTGATCCAAAACCTCCGGCACCACGCTCCGTCTCCTCAAGCGTCTGAAAGAACACCGCATGCATTTTTTGATTCAATGAAAAACAAATCTGATTACAGATGTAGATGTACCTACATCTACATGTAATGTAGATGTATGGATGTGTGCAATAAAGCCACACATCCAATGCAAAATCTGACAAAATGTTTGCACAACAATTCTATCTAAAGCAGGTAAATTACATGCAGTTGCCAGTTTTAGGTACTCTAGCTAAAACTAATGTAGTTCAATAAAGCAGTCCTGCAATAAATGCCAACTTCATGAAGGTGTTGAATGTTCAGTTTTTGTTGAAACTGTTTCAGAGAAATGTTGATTCAACTCGATCATATGAGGATGTAGTTCGTGGTGCTGTTGATTTGCAGTGCATTGTACAGAGGTTTCTGTTATTTAGGCCAGGGGTACAAACCACCTGTCAGTATAACAATACAATTCAACAGCACCACAAACTACTTCCTCCAAAAAAAATCATACAGTTGAAAAAACACCTTCAACTAAAACTGGACATTATAAACGTCATGAAGGTAGGATTTACTGCGGAACAGTTGTATTAGCCAGCATTCGTTTTAGTTAGAAGTGCATAATAAACTGGCAATTGAATGTGTGTGTGTGTTTGACTTTCCCCACATGTAGTTTACCTTTTCCTCCACCAGATCTGGGTAGCAGATCCTCTCACACACCAGCTGAGCAACTCTGTCGCCCTTTTTCACTGCAAAGAGGATCAGAAGGAGATGAGACAATCATTTGTAAATTGCATATCTGTAGCATAGACCAGGGGACAGCAACCTTGGGCACAGGTGCCAGTATTGGCTCGCAGTAGCTTAACCAATGGCACACTAGCAATAAGTTAGCAAGAGAGTTTCTTAGAAATGTTGAAGTGCTCATCCGCATGCCCTGTTATTTACAGTAGTGTGATTTACTTTTTTCCCCCATTCACATTCTGTGAAGGCCCGCCCTACTCTGCCTCTGATTGGCTAGTACTCGTTTCCTTCTTCAAAGAAGGTGACACAGGGAGGAAAAAAGAACACCGCTGGATGTGGCTCGGTAGACGATGGCAGGCTTAATTTTGGTATGGCACACTGATTAAAAAGAAAACGGCACTTAATATCAAAAAGTTTGCCAACCCCTGGCAGAGACTGTTTGTATGAAGATCTTCATTATGCATCATCTTTATCTGTACACAGTCTATAATCTGTACAAATTACTTCCATGACATCTGTACAGGATGCAATAAGATCTGAACTAATGGGAATAGCAAAAATATTTGAACTGTCAAAAAGAAAACATGACACATTCAAACAAAAATGTTATTTTCAGATTACTTATAGTCAGTTTTATGCTCCTCTAAATGGAGAGGATGATTTGCACAGCAGGCAGTTTCAGTTTGTAGTTTTAGTATCAGAGATGCAATTACCTCATTAATTCCGCTGTATGTACATAACAGAGTTTTTGTGATATATGACAGCAAACCGTTAAGCAACCCACAGGGCCGATTTAAAATCAACATGTGTTATGTTTACTGTCAATAACACTTCCTCAGTGTTAGTGATTACCACTCAACTAGGATGGATGGGTGAAGTACTGCTGGGACCTTTGATTAAAAAAAAAGGTGATATATATCACTAATACAACGACTCACCATCAAATGTGTCCTTGCTGAAGTTGAAGAGCACAACTCCCACATTTCCTCTGTAGTCTTCATCTACAACTCCGGCTGAGGAGAACATACAGAGACATTAGACAAAATGACAAGGGTTTAAAACATTACCTGCTGCTCATGTGGATTCTTATCATAAGTGGGTCAGATAGGCAAAGACTCACCACCAACATCAATGAAGTGTTTTGCTGCCAGTCCAGACCTCGGTGCTGAGAACATGGAGAGAGACAGTTATGACATGTTGTTCTGCAGCTGGTGTAACACAATCCTAACTTGAATTCACATGCACTGAGCAAATACACAGCAGGAAAAATAGGTCATGTTAATGTCATACACAGCAGGAAAAACAGGTAGTGTAAATGCCAGAGTTGCATCAGCATGTCAAACACTCACCCACTCTCCCATAGCAGCCATGTGGAACTGCTATCTGGATGTCTGTCTTCACAATGGCCTTATCCATAGGACCAATGGTGTAATCATAAGCACTGTTTAAATTCACAGAATTAAGGTTAGCTGGTTTACATGGCAGTATATTCATATACAAGACTTTTATACAGGGCAACGTTTAGCAAGTAGATTCTGTAGTTAAATATTCAAACATTTAACATTTACAAACACAGGCCTATATCGAGCCATTATAACTTATGTTCAAATAATATGTGTTCAGTCACAGTATTAAAAACATGTACTGCTGACATCAAGTTATTAGTGAATCAAAGCATTTTAATTCAAAGTATAACCAACCTGTAGAGATCATATCCTGCTGCTTTAGTTGAGCCTCTGGTAGGTGTCGTGGCATGCTCAGAAAGTTTTGCAAACTTGAGGACAGGTCTTTCTTCTGCAGGCTTTGTCTCTGTCCTTGCTCTCTTTGATGGAGAGATTGCAGATGCATCTGTAGTAACTTCTAGAACGGGCATGTTGGCAAAGTTTCGACAGTTAAAAACCGACAGTACACAAAATAATCTAAACGGACTTAAACGAACTATTTGCTAACCAGGAGACAGAACTGCAGCCGACTACTGCAAGGTTAAAACGCCTCTGCTGCAGTGTCTTGGCGGTCCTACTATTTGAATCAAATTCCCGCGCTGGAAGTTGCGCCAAATTAGCCCCTCCCCAAAAACACGTAACTTTAAACAGACAGGTTATTAGACACCGCAAAGTAGTGAAAGTAACTCCAATAGCGTATATAAGCTGCTACAGAACGTTCATTGAATGCACTGGAGGGGAAACCCTTTTAATAAATATGCTAAGAAGTAAGTATGCTCTGCAACTATGGCAACCCTTTCGTCACAACGTTGCTGCAGGAAAACAAGTTCTCGCGAGAGTTACTAATACAAACAAGTGCGACCTCAACATGTAACAAAAGCACAATAAAATATGTATATAATATCAAGCCTCGCTTTACTTACGCATTGCACCAGAATAAAGCAGGCGTAGTGTTGGTGGTGTTTACGCGTTCAGAACACGACAGATAGGCTACATAACGCAACATGCTAAAACCAAAGTTACAAAATGCTAGACAGGCTAGCAAAGCTAACGTCAATAAGCACTTGTCGTGGTAACGTTACCCATCCTAATATCTTGCTTGCCTTTGTTTAGAGTGAGCGTCTGCACATGAAATGCCCTTCCTAAGAGACGTGGAGAAGCATTAAAAATCGCAGAGTATTGTAACTGAAGATCCCTTAGCTTTAGCAACGATCGTGTCATAATGTGTGCTAACGTCGTCTGCAAGCTTACAGCTAACGTCCTCTCAGCTGATTGTACCGCACTTCCAGTTCCTCCTCCCCCCGTCATGGTTCGGGTCTATAAGGTAACCCTAGATTTGTCAAAACCGGCAAAAACTCGCGAGAGTAATTTCCCGACGACCTAATCCTAACCATACCATTCGAGATTAATGCCTAACCTTACCAATATAACTTTAACTATTCGAGGTTAATACCTAACCATACCAATCTAACCGTAACTATCCGAGATTAATGCCTAACCTTACCCATCTCGCGAGACGTTGGTAAATCTAGGGTCACCTAGAAATTGAGCTATATAGGCTATTAAAACAATAATTTCAGTAAAAAACAACAACAACAACAACAACAACAAAAAGTTATTAAAATTGTGAGTGTGGTGTTAACAAAATATGGGGGAGGCAGGGACTATTGCTGACTTCAGTGTTAAACAAAATTATTTATTTGGATAGAAATATAGATGTGTAATGCATATATTTAAATCTATCTCTACGATATGTCGATTTACAACACATTCTATTTAATGATTGTGTAAAAGATGTGTGTCTATTGCAAAAATTGAAAGTAGGCCTACCTTTTGGCTGAGATCATGCATGTATTATATCTTCATAAATTAGATGTAATGTATTTAATATACATTACCTGATAATATAATCAATAACAAAAAGTCATTCAAAAATAATTCACATGGGTAATTTTGAAAGACTTTCTCCTCAAACTGTTTTAATCACTTGAGATTATACAGTCAGATCCCAAAATCTGAAATTTGAAGTTAAATCGCTGCCCCCCAGTGGGGATACATCAACATTGCCATACAGGGTGTTGGTTCACATTCAGTGCTGACATTCAAGATGTGCATATATGATCTCTAACTTGTATATATATCCTTTTGCATTAAATAAATATGTATTTGTTTCCAATTAAGTGTCCAAATGACTCTACTTGGCCATAACAGATTTCCCCAGACTGTGTGTCTTTTAAACAGAGAGGAATCATGATGTATTTTGTAGTTATAGCTGGTATTTCAGGCAAATGCATATACTTGCTGAGAGCTAAAGTAGCCAGCAATCCCAGCAATTACCATGACCTGGATGACTGAGAACCTTCACTGACACCATATACTTTATACTTGTGTTTGCACATGAAATCCCTGTGTGTTAAGTTGTAACACCATCATATGAATTAAAAATAAAATAAAATAAAATAAAACATATATATCAAATTCAAAGCATAGTTTTACTAAATTAAATAATGTGGAAATGTGTACCTCAACAAACACAAGCAGGTTCCCATTCTACTGACACATTTCTCTGGCAAACAATATTTTATCTACAATCTACAATATTATCTCATCTAATCATCTATGAAATGACAGAGACAAGAATAAGAACAGCAAATTGTATTAATCCTTTATTTCAAGTAATCACAATTATATATTTAAATAGGAAGACAGAGTTAAAATATACAGAATTGGCTTTACAATCTTTCATTTAATTAAATTTTCCTTAAACAAAAAAACGGTGCTGTGATAGTAACATTAAACATATTTAAACAGTATAATGTGGTAAACAGCTTCATGATAGCAGTGTATTTTACACTCAGTGAATATCAAGGAATGTTTAAAAAAAGAATCAAACCATTACTACCACGGTTTAAAATAATGGATGCTGTTAATCATTTATGAAAGGGAGGGTTTTTGGCTCAAAAAAATATCCACTTGTGAATTCAGACATCTACTATATACATTTATTTTACAATCACAGCAGGAGGCAACACAGTCACACAGTGTAACCATTGAAAGCAGCCTTGTATCTCTGCCTGTGTCTCTGCTTTTGTTCATTGGACTGATCTGACCGAGTTAGGGAGACGTGATTTGACTTTGTTCGAACCCCAAAATATGAGCTTTTTGTTTTTGTTGTATGCATATAATAATATCTGAGTATTATACCATTTTGTCCATACTTGCAAATAGCTTAAACTTTGCCCATGCTCTCAAATTCACATTCAGACAGTCTGACATTTATGAATTCAATGTCAGAAATGCATTTTTCTTTATTGAGTCTAAGTGTTGTTCCTCACTGACAGCACTGATACAGAACTCTGAGTGCAGCAGCAGTTAAACGTTTACACTGGTGCAGTGTAGTACAATGTGAGGTTCACGTGCTGACAAGCTGGCTGCAACTTCACACAGTGCAAGTAATTGTTTTCCAGATCACAACTTGCCACAAGCTATGAAAACGCACATACCAGACAGAGTGAGAAAAACAACTTAATGGTAAAATATTAACAAGGTTTAGCTGTGACTGAAAATATGTTTTTATTATACCTTTGTCAAATATGCCACTTTTTAGACCACTTTTCGGTTTGTTTTTTTCAGTATTTCTTTCTTTTCTTTTCTTAGCACTTGTGAATATGAATGCCCTCATAAGGACTTAAATAAAAATGCTCATGTTACATTGTGGTGTTGGTCTGGAAGACTGAATAACATCATCCAAGGCTTTATGAACATGGTCCAACATTATGGTACGACCATTTATTTCCTTTATAGCTACCTATAGCCTGCAAGGTGCTCAGGAGTAGAAAGTCAGCACACTCTTGTGATTGCCTCTAATGAGCAGGGTGGGTGGAAGGTCCTTTGTCAGAATGTCCAGCCAGGCCATGTAGAGGAAATCAGAGACAGATTCCTTACGAGCAATGGGCATGCTCCTGCAGGGGGAGAGAGTATATTAGAAACGGTTTCTTCCGAGCTTGGCACTTTAATGTTATTCAGGCAACAGTTGGTTATACTTACACAATGATCAGATTGGCTGATTTGGAGTTTTCCTGAAGCAACTCATTCAGTCGTACCTGCAGGTTGGTCTGTAAAACAGCAACAGTTACTTTTTAACAAAGAATTTCAACCTATTTCTTGTTGTTTAACGCACCCACCTTCAAACCAATCTGAGACATAATTATGTCTATGTTGTATATAAAGTCTTAACTTTAGCAAACAAAACAAGCGGAACTTTATTTATATAGAAAATAATAAGACATATGAATAAAAGGACTAAGAATCAAATTAAATAATAAATAACACCAACAGTGGACTAATAAAAAATAATAAGACACGTAATTTAAAACCAATAAAAAAAAAGTATGAATAAAATAAGATCAAATAAAACAATAATTAAGACCAAGAGTAAACCAATAAAAAATAACAAGACATATGAGTTAAAACCAATAAAAGAAGTAAGAATAAAATAAAATAAATAATTAAGACCAGTAAATGAAAAAGTCTTACCTTCTCCTCAAAGGTGCTCAGCTCTTCGTCAGTGATTTTCCAGGGCTGATCTCTCCGCATGGCTTCAGCCTGCGCAGTGTCTTTAGACAACTCATGCAGACAGAAAGGCTCAATCATGTCCTCTAACTTCTTCAAGCTGGAGGAAAGCAGATAAGAACATGAGCTGACTGTGGAATTTTTTTTATTTTTTATTGTATAATGTGCAGATACTGAGGTGATTACATTTTACAAGCAGCATCTGGTCTGCTGTCACTATTATAACTGCAAAAATGCAATTACCTGTCAGCGCTGGGTTGGACGTGGATGTCATCAATGACGTTGATGTCAGTGCAGTTAATTCTAAATTTGTGCACCAGAGACTTCATCCTGCAAGACAGATTATTACACAATGATTAACTAATTTAAAAAAAAAAAATTTTTACATCTGGATTGTAATTAATTTCCCCAATCTAACTTCCACCCATTAAGATAAAATGTATATAGAATTCATTTTTTTTTTTTTTTACTCACTCCTGTTTATCCAGGTCACTGCGTCCAGGCTGTCCTGCGATGAAGATCCTTAATTTACAGTCTTTCCACTTCTTCCTGGTAGTGAGGATGTAGGGCAGCAGCAGGGTAAGACCTGAGAGAGAGAGGAAATGCATTTTATTTTTTAATTTTTAATTCAAACTAATGAATCCAGTTGGTTTTATTGTACAAAATGGTATTGCTATTTCACATTTGCAAATTATTATTATTAAAGAAATACTTCACCCCTAAAATGATCATATGTATATCACATACTCACCCTGTTGTACCTTGAATTTGTGAAGAAAACTTTGTTTTTCTTGTATGCCTCCACAGTGATCTAAAAACTTGTTACGTAGACTACTCAAGTAACGCACCTGCGCGTGAGACTGTTTATGTGGAAGGGTTGTAAACAGTGGTGGAAGAAGTATTCAGATCACACTACCACACTATTGAAATACTCAAATTCAAGTAAAAGTCCTGCATCCAAAACCTTACTAAAGTAAAAGTATTATCAGCTAAATTTACTTCAAGTATGTAAAGTACTGATTGTGCAGTAAAATGTTCTCTGTTAGTGTTTTACTGTATTGATGTGTATGTTGCATTTTACAGCTGTAGATGTTTAAGGTTGTGTTAATTTTAACTTCTTCATATTTGGGTAGTTTAATCTACAGCAATGGATCATAGTCTACAAGATCATCATTTGTTTGTTGTTGTTGTTGTTGTTATTGATGTTGTTTGTTTACCAAATTTTGGAGATGCATGGTTTCACTGCACAGGAAGGGTATCAAAAATCTTAATCAGAAAATTAACTAGTAACTAAAGCTGTCAGACAAAAGTAGTCGAGTAAAAAGTACAATATTTGCCTCTGAATGTAATGGAGTCAAAGTATAAAGTTACATAAAATGGAAACACTCAAGCAAAGTACCTTGTAATTTGTACTTAAGTACAGTACTTGAGTAAATGTACTTAATTCCATTCCACCACTGGTTGTAAATAGTAAGGTTTTAGTGAAAATACATGTGTTTAAGATCCGCTGAGCATACGACTGGATAAATGAGATTTATGAGATTATACTGCATGAGCTGTGTGAGAGTTTGTAAACGGATATGTTGATATAGTTTGTTGTTGTTTAACGCAGCCCTCTATTACTTCAAATTCACCAAGAATTTTCTCCATTTTTGGATTCTTCGTTGGCATGCGAGAAAAGCAAAGTGAATGACTCCCAAATGATCATTTTGGGAGTGAAGTATTCCTTTAAAACACCTCCATGAATTTGGTGGATAGATCAAGCTTGGGCCAGGACACAACTGATGTCGTGATCCAGATCTGACATGTCTGACTTCTAGTTTACCATCTTTTTTGTCCTATTTTTGTTTTAGGGGTTGTTCATTTTACTCAGATTTCTTCAATCAGCAGGTTGTCTGCATTTGTATCAAGGAGATGATGTGTCTCAGTGCACGTATCTGTT